>RPOG01002837.1:0-68016 GCA_008086565.1 Thalassoma bifasciatum
CATAAGAGCCCATGTCAAAACCACGGAAAGGCCTGGAGCTGCCTCACAGTACATGAACATGTGTGTGTGTGTGTGTGTGTGTGTGTGTGTGTGTGTGTGTGTGTGTGTGTGTGTGTGTGTGTGTTTATTCTTTGCCAAGACTTTGCTGCTATAACAGCCCCTCACCAGCTTCTACGTCTTATCTCCGCGTGACCCGCTCACCTTCGACATGAAGCCGTAATTGCACTTTATATGGATTCTACGCCCGGATCTCTAAAAAACCTGTTGGGCGAATGTTATCCAACGCATTACAGCAACGCACATGCGATGTGGGCAGTGAAGCAGCTGCCATTAATGTCAAGTGAAACATTCCCTATGGGGAGGCAAACAGAGGGGAGAGAGTCAAAGAGACATTTAAGAAAAGAGCGAGAGGGAGGGAAAGGCATCTGTAACCTCACAGTCCTTTAACAGCCAGCAGTTAAACGCTGCACCTGAAGAAACCTGAGCCCCCTCAGTCCTCCAAGGAAGGAAAGTATGCATAAAAACAATCTGTATCACCACTATATACCTTTACCGCACCAAAATCTCAGAGTTCTGATGACCAGAACTTTAAGTATAATGCTGGTGTAGAGTTTTTGAAGTGTTCATTTTGGGATGAAAGACTCCCTAATAGTCCAACTGCTGATTGATACTTTACCAGCCACATGTGAGTTTTAGTTTTTGATTGGTCATCAGGTCGCTGAGCCTCCCCATTGGTTGAATCTAGCCTCATACCACCACTCCTCCACACCAAAATCTATAGTTTTGTTTTTCTGGTGATTTTTTAAGACGAAGGAACTTCCAAAAGGAACACACCACTTAATGTGTAGATAATGTGTAGAAAGCTTTGAAAAAACGAGAAGTTATAATTGAACTGAACTTAATTCCTTACTGAACCCTGTGACCGTGAGTGAGGAGGGCACACAGTGGACATGAGAGCCTGCTGTACATGGGTTAATCACACAGGTTCTAGGTTTACACTGCAGGGGTTAGGAAGCACTGAAAGAGTGTCTAAAAGTTCAAGTAAAGTGTTCACATATAATTCTCAATTTGAAGTTTATATTTTACTCTTTTGAGAGTGTAGTTCTGTACCTGAACGAAGTTTTCTACCTCCTTTATTACGACACAGGCCTCAGACCTAATGTTTCATGTTCTTGTCTTTTGTTTGGGAGGGTTGACACAATTTTTTTTTTTTTTAAAAGATAGTCAGTAAACACCCATCTAATCAATATCTATCCACTTGCTGATGTATTACATCTATCTATCCATTTCACACGGAGCTGGGAGTTGTTAATTGTTCTTCAAAGTGCGTTTTTTACATAAAAATCACTTTATTTGGTGGTGAACTTCCTCGCAGAGCTTGACAAACAACTGTTCCACAGCCAAAATGTAACCACAACTGTCTGGAAACTTAAAGGGTATGCAAGTGGATATCACAGTAGGTGGAGGTCACTACAATACCGTACAATGCCTCAATAGCGTCTAAACTTATGACCAGTACTAAAGAGCTTTTGTTCAAAATCTAGTTGCGAGTATTTTTCTCTATAATTTCCAATTGCGATTCATGTTGTGACTATTTTCAGGTTCCTTATGCGTTGCTAAACAAATGCAAGCAATAAATCCGTCTTTATTTCAAAAAAGCACTATGTCCTAATTAAAACTAGGACTAAATAACTTTGAAAAAAAAAGAAGAGCTATTTATATTTACATGGAAAATTTGATTTTAAATAGAAATGGAAGGCAAGTTTGTTTGTTTGCATGTTCATGCAGTCGATACCATTTTTGCTGCTTGTGACTGTTTTTTACCCATTTTAATCACTTTTTACTCTTTTACTTTGCCACTTTTGGACAATATTTTTGCTACTGTCTAGCTTTTTTCCAAATTTTCTCTCAGTTTTCAACCATACCCATTTTTGCTGCTTTTTGACAATTTCTTGCCACTTCTTGTTGTTTTTGCCGCTTTTTCACCACTTGGATAGTTTCTCTTGCAAAGGTAGTTTTCAATAATTTGGCTCTTCAGTTGAACAGAGTTGAGCAAAACTGATTTTAGCAAAAAAGATCAACTGCAAAGCAATTAATTCAGCTTGAAGAAAACTCGCACTGTCTGTGATAAGAACATGGCAGTGTGCCATATTGTGATTTAATCTAATTTGTGATTAATTTCCCAGCCTTACTTTGTACTTTCTGATCACTATTAATGAGCTGCTGTTATTTCTACATCTTTTCCACCCTGCTCTCTTGCGTTTGTCTCTCCTTCTCTCTCTTTTTACGGAGGTGGAGGTCAAGACTCTTTGTTCTTGAGGTTTATTTTCTCCTGCTGCCACATAACCTCTGTTTATTTCTGACCAGCTAAGTTTGCACAGTGGTGATGCTCTGCAACCCACATACTTTTAAACCTGAGCCCTGCGCTCCGAGAAGACAAAGTTTACCCGCATGATGTGTGCGAATGCTGATTGAAAAACATGTAGATGAAATTCTCCATCTTCTTTATAGAAAAGAAGGCTGAGGTGCCCTGGAGCAAGTCTCTTAACCCCTGCAGCTGTTCAGGGTCCGTCCACAGGGGGCCCCGCTGTGCGCTGAGCCGCCTGGAGCTGAGTGGGTGTTCGGTTGTAGGAATTTGAAGCAGCTCTGCTAAAAAGAAGCGTGTATACTTAGTTGCTCCCTCGCTCTCCCTTGGTGATAAAGTTTCAAGCACACAGAGTAAAAATAAAAACATATTTCTCACTCTGCGTCTTATAAAATCCTTCGCCAAAACCACAACATGTTGACGTATTGGAACATTAAGAACACGGAGACACATTTAAACGCTAGAATGAGCGTTTCACTCTTGTTGTCTTTAGTCCACGCTTTGTTTCCTCAAATAAGCATTCGAGGACCTACATGTAGTCAGTGCAGTGTTTCAAATAATTTAACCTTAACATGATTCTTTTTTTTTCCTTTCTCTTGAAAAACACACAGGTGCACACACACACACACACACACACACACACTCACAGGCGTTATGAGTCATGGATTACAGCCTTACTGAGGCGTATAAAAACACATCTCCATCCACCCACCTCGCTTGCTGGCATACTGTTTCACATCATAAGAGCCCATGTCAAAACCACGGAAAGGCCTGGAGCTGCCTCACAGTACATGAACAACACACACACACACACACACACACACACACACACACACACACACACACACACACACACACACACATTATTCTTTGCCAAGACTTTGCTGCTATAACAGCCCCTCACCAGCTTCTACGTCTTATCTCCGCGTGACCCGCTCACCTTCGACATGAAGCCGTAATTGCACTTTATATGGATTCTACGCCCGGATCTCTAAAAAACCTGTTGGGGTCGACGTTTTCCCCGCACCGCGATGTGCTTCGAATGTTATTTGAGGAACACTTGAAAGAGACCTGTGGGTGTTTGTATGTGCTTCATGCGGGATCAAGAGGCTCCAGATTCAAAAAACTCATGTTTTTTGGCAGAAATCTCTGAAAACCGCCACTCTTCTGTTTATCTTGACCTTTGACCTCCAAAGAGAGAGAAGTGAAAGGGAGTAGAAAATAGCTTTGGGGTAGAAAACAAAAGCAAAGCAAACCAAAAAAAAAAAAAAACCTCTCCAGCAAATGAGGTAACAATAAAATCTGTACACATGTAATCGTCTCTGTGCACAGGTGTTGGTGTTTTACAGATGCAGCTTTAACTACACACTGTTGTGGATTTTTCACACTTGTAAATCGGGCAACATCTGAGGGATTTTATCACATTTTTAATGACGGTTTCAATTTCAGCTTTTCAAGGGTGAATTTAGAGCTGAAGAATGAGCAGCTCTGGAACAAATGAGATAAAGTTTTCTTCTTTTTTTTTTTTGTTATATTTTTTGGGCTTTATCTGGAACCAAGTGAAGGGTAAGTCCAAAGTTCTTAAAGAGACAAAACTTTAAAAAAATAAATACTTGACAATCAAATTCATCATATTTTCCATCTGAAACTCATATCAATAAGCAGTTTTATAGCCTAAGAGAAGGGTTGATATGTTTAGTTTACCCACAAGGTCTGGAATTTCCTTGTTCACGGTAAAAATGTGCGATTCCAATGGTTTCCAATATGGACTGAAAACTTAATCCTACACCTGCAAAAACCTACATGCATTAAAATTAATGGTACATAAGTATAATGCCAAGAACTACAAAAAAGTCGTTAATGGATATAATGGAATCTGAACAGGAGGTTTGGAAATGACTGATTTAAAGAGTATGTATTTTACAGAGGCCCATGTAAGCCACTTTTTTTTTTTTTACAATAAATTTGCTTTATTTTCTTAAGATAATTACTTCTTTTTCCATTATCTTGACAAAAAAAGTGTATTTTCCCAAGGTAACAGGATAACTTTTTATGCCACCCATCCTTCAACCCAACTGCAGAAACTAATACAGTCAAATTAAAGTAGAGGTTGGGCCTGCATTTATTTTCAGCAAATGCTGGATGTTGAAATGCTAAGCACTGCATTTCAACACTCTTACATTTCCTTGTTTTTTTTTATACTTATTGTACATTCGTATAATGCCAAGAACTACATAAAAGTCATTCATGGATATGATGGAATCTGAACAGGAGGTTTGGAAATGTCTGATTTAAAGAGTATGTATTTTACAGAGGGGCCCAGAAAAGCCAAGATTCTTTTACGATTAATTTGCTTTGTCGTCTCAGGATTACGACTTATTTTTCCATTATCTTGAGACAACTCAGCTTATTTTCTCAACCCACCTGCGAAAAATGTTACAATTAAATTGTCTGAATTTCAATTGAACACTCGAGGTGGAACCTGCATTTCCTTTCAGCAAATGCTGGATGTTGGAATGCTGAGCACATTTTAACACTCTTGCATTTCCTTCCACGAAAAGCCCAATGTTGAAATGCTGAGCCCCATTTCAACATTAAGCACTTCCTTGCAGCAAATGCTTAATATTGAAATGCTAAGCTGCGACCCAAACCTTAACATCTCCATTAGAGCAGTGCTGAACTGAGTGACACCCATTAGTCCTATTAATTAAATCTGGGTCTTCAAGGGACATTTATCTCCCCCCACAATGACATCATAGGCCGAACTATAAACCTTTTCAAAAGGATCTGAACCCAGTCATATGGTGTTGCTCAGCATTTCAACATAATGAGTCTTTGGGTTGAGAGAAAACAACTGAAATGAACTTGTTATGTTATAAAGCAATTTACTTCTCTCATGATTTGTAACCTTTAAAATTTGAAGATCCTATATTTATGTTTATGTCTAATATGGTAAATTAACACTAAATATATAAATCTCTTTGCATTTTCAAATGCACTTTAGGTCGATCTCTAACTCTGTCACCATGACAACCTGACATATGAGACCAGGGCTCACTTGGTTTTAAAGAGACACAGTAAAAAAGGGTGTTTGGTTGTTTGTTTAAAAATATCCTCTGGTTCTTGAGTCCTAGAATATTTAGTGCACAGCGTAGTGAGGATGTTTCATTCAGAGAGCAGATGACGGTAATAAACGACTGAAAAAGTGTTTTTCTATCTCTATAATGTTGTCAGCCTTCCAACCACAACTGTATCTGATTCTAAACTATTCCGTAAATGTGTTACAGCTTTGAGGAAATTCATTTCCAAAAGCTTCAGACAGTTTTACTTTCATTTTAATTACAGCGCCTCAAAGCAGAGAGCTGTTTTTAATTGATGTGTCATAAATCTCAGAGTGTTCTGAAACACATTCATTACATCTGCCTGAGTGTTTTTAAGGAGGTAAGGTTAGCGTGTGCCTTTATTTGGATCATTAAGGTAATCGCTCCGAACGTGTCCGCTGAAATCAACACTCCTGTGAAAGAAAACAGGTTCCGATAACATCCCTGTAAGACGCCGAGACTCCAACGTGGCGACTCCTGCGCTCGCCAACGAGACGCGTGTGCAGATGAAGCCTCGGTCTAATAGGTCATGATCCTCTCAGCTCACCCCGCTGACATCCAGCTTCCCCGCCGCGCCCGTGTTGTCGATGATTAGAGCCGGCCGTGTTAGTTGCCAGACGTGGTGACTGGTTACCATGGCTCCAGCAGAGATAGACATCTGGAGCGGGGTCGCCGGGGCAGCGCCGCAGTGAGGGTCTGGATTGCAAAGGCCGCGGCCTCGAGCGCAGAAGGAGGCGATGATGCTTTGATTCTCTTTTACCAGCACGATGGGATTTCTCAGTTGAGATGATAAAGCTCAGGGTGATCAAACGTTCTCTTTTTCCTGTGTGTCCTCCTTTTTCTTATTGGTGGTAAAACTATGTCTGGAGGGGATTTTATCAAAATTCTCCAAAATGTGATGGTTTTTCTCACCTTGTTCGACAGACTATTGTTATTTATAATGATATATACATACGATTCATGACCGTAACAAGTGATGAGAATTTTTGGCTCATAATTAGTCAAAATTTTTACGTACAGAGTAGAAATTTGGGTGTTAAAAGTCAAACTATTCAGATGTAGTTAAAATTATGAGATCAAAAAGTTGGTATTTTGAGATAAAACATTCAAGTTTTGAGAAAAACAAGGTGGAATTTTGAGATACAGAGTTAAAATGCTGATGTAAAATTGACATTATGAGAGAAAAAGTCAGAATTATGAGATAAAAAGTAAGTAATTTTAGACAAAATGTTGAAATTTTGAGATACAAAGTAAAAATACTGAGATAAAGTCCAAATCATGAGAGAAAAAGTCAAAATTATGAGATTAAAAGTTAAAACTTTGAAGTAGAAAGTCAAATTTTAGGGTACAAAAGTCATACTTCTTACATAAAAAGTCAAAGTTATGATATCAAAAGTCAAAAATTCAGACTTGAAGTCAACATCATGAGGAAAAATTCAGAATTTTGAGATACAAAGTCCAAAGTTTGAGGTAGGCAGTCGATTGATTTACATAAAAAGTCAAACTTTCAGCTGTAAAGTCAAATTTATGAAGTTAAAAATATGAATTTGAGATAAAGGTCAAAATTATGTGTTAAAAAGTTAAAGTTCAGAGGTAGAAAGTATGAATTTTAGGGAAAAGAGTCAAACTTTTAAGATGAAAAAGTAAAAAAAAATTAAGATCAAAGTCAAAATAATCAGGACAAATTTAGAATTTCGAGATATAAAGTCAAACTTTTATGATGAAAAGTCAAAATTATGTGATAAAACAATCCAAATTTTGTGGTAGGAAGCTAAAACCTTTTGGATAAAAATGAAAACTTCTCAGCAAAAAAGTCAAAGTCATGAGGAAAACTCCGAATTTTGAGATAAAAAGTCAAAATTTGGGGGCAGAAAGTTTAAATTTTTTTATAAAAAGTTAAACCTCACAGACTAAAAGTTGAAGGCAGAAATAAAAAGTTGGAATTCTGAGGGAGAAAGTTGAAATTTGAGATTAAAGTCAAATCATGAAGAAATCATGAAAGCAGAAATTGCCTCTTTTTTACATCATGTTTGTTTACTTTATAGAACATTTCAAACAGAGAAGGAGTGGTTAAATAAATGAATAAATAATGAAGCTACTTTTCCTTTTTGAGTATTTTAGGGTATTTTTGTCACCATGATAAAGCTGATTGTGGCTTCAGGTCAAACTTAACAGCAAGTTTTAGAAAGAAACAATTACACACATGAGAAAAAGAGCAACATATTTACGACTGTGCATTTACTGCCCACGAATGCCTCATCCTCCATTTACACCTCACCACAAAAACTCCACACTAACATTCCTGCACGTGCTTCTAGGAAGCTTTATACTCTCTAGGTCCTTCAGGTCAATTTAGTCTTGGTCGTACTTGACAAACGTCTTACTCCTTGTACGTCCTGCGAGACTCCAAATGTGTCTTTACGCGCGACAACTAAGTCATTTTCGACAACACGACGGGTTACGTCGCACAGGCTACCTTCGAGCCTACAACGGTCCAAACTTAAGGGCCGCCTACTGTGTCTACGAGAAGGAGTTGTAGTGCATTCAATTAGGAGGGAATTAAAATATGTTTGCAGAACACAAACCTCGTAAACACTGACCACTTTTCCAAGCTGGTGTCAAATCTAAAGACATCATTAATCCTTCACCCTTTTCTAAGCACAGATCCTAACAAGTCATCAGCCAATCACAGGACCCGAAACGCTCAAGATCAATTAGATAAAGTCAATAAAACTCATCTTGATTCCAATCTGTTTTGGAAATGTTCTGTATGTTTTTAAACACGTCCCCCTGACAAACAGGAAATCCAATATGTTTATTTGAAAACATAACCTCTTTGGCAGAAAGGGTTTAGCGCAAATTTGCTGAGGAAAAGCTTCATGATCAATAGCAGCTTATGATGTTTGATGTCAATTCCAACATTCCTCCTCTTCATGAGGCGTTTTCTACATCTGTATCATGATAGAAAACTGGAGAGATTCTCTGCAGATTTTAGTGATGCTCCAATGTGATTTGAATAGACTTTTTAATACCAGTCTGCAGGATTCCTAAAGAAACTCATCTGAAATTAAACAACACATTTTCCATGTTGTTGCCTCCTTTTGTCTTAACTTCTTTATCCTACAAACACACAGCAAATGACAAAGTGTAAAGTTTTAAACACTTGGGTGTCAAATGGCCTCTAAGTTCACTTCTCAGGCTGCAGCACAAACTCTCTCTGGTGTTGTCTTTAAGTACAATGCTGGTGTAGAGTTTTTGAAGTTCCCATTTTGGGATGAAAGACTCCCTAATGGTCCAACTACTGATTGAAACTTTACCGGCCACATGTGAGTTTTAGTTTTTGATTGGTTATCAGGTCACTGCGCCTTCTCATTGGTTGAATCAAGCCTCCTATCACCACTCCTCCACCGCAAAATCTCTAGTTTTGTTTTTCCAGTGATTTTTTTTTTTTAAACCATGAAACTTCCGAAAGGCACACACCATTTAATGTGTTGACAATGAGCAGAAAGCTTTGAGAAAATGAGTAGATATCATTGAACTGAACTTAATTCCTTACTGAACCCTGTAACCATGAGTGAGGAGGGCACACAGTGGACATGAGAGCCTGCTGTACATGGGTTAATCACACAGGTGACAGCTATCTTGACTTTGTGGCTTCACGGTTTACACTGTGAAGTGCAGTCTACACTTATTTTTGAAAAAGTAAATAATCAGTCCCGCAAAGTGCTGCAAATAGCAGCTTAGCACTGACTATAAGAACATTGTTTTATGCCCTAGAGGTTCTAGGTTTACACTGCAGGTGTTGGGAAGCACTGAAAGAGTGTCCAAAAGTATGAGAACTGGAGTACATTTGTTAACACTGCACTCTTGGACTTATATACAGTGTACCACAAAAGTGAGTACACCCCTTTCACATTGTTGCCAGGGGTTTAGCTATTAATGGCTATATTTTGAGTTATTTTGAGGGGAAAATAAATTTACACTGTTGTATAAGCTGCACACGGACGACTTTTCATTGTGTCAAAGTGTCTGTTTGTCAGTGTTGTCCCATGAAAAGATATACTTAAATATCTGCAGAAATGTGATACACTGTATGCACTGAAATGGGTGTTAAATGTTCACCTAGAGAGTATAATACACACTGTGATTTCTTTCTGTGCACCAATGGAATCCTTTAATAAATGACCCACTTCATATGCTCTTGCTTTGCCCATCCAGTCCCTAAAGGGTCCTCTCAGGTGGACCCCCACCTCTCTAACCGACCAGATAACGCCGTCTCCGGTGATCTGCATTTGACTTTTGCAGGTCGGACATGAAAGAGGAGGAGCGGGGACGCAGGATAGAGGATGGAGGAGAGAGGAGAGGAGAGGAGAGGAGATTAGACGGCTTAAGGTCTTAAGACTGGAGTCTGAGGAGGGTGAGGTCGCGCTGAGAGTTGCGCGGCGAGAGAGGGAGAAGAGATGGAGAGGGAGATAGTGGGAGGGGAGGGGAGGGAGGGTGAACAGGAATCCATTATGGCATCCAGTAAGCTCACTCTCTCCTCTCCTGCCTCTTGGACTCAATACCATGTCTCCTGACACACACACACACACACACACACATAGACACACTCCCATATTGTAGCATTCTCTGAGGATTCACTGGACCAATTGTCTGTATTGATTTTGATGGAGAACTGAGCAGCTGCTGAGAAAGACTCACTTTAGACCAAGTGGACCTAAGCTTTAACACAGCCAGACACACGGAGCTATCCTAAACATGATTGTGTGTGTGTGTGAGAGAGAGAGGGAGTGTGAGAGTCTCCATGTCAAGAAAAAAAGAAAGGAAGTGGAAGAGAAAATGAGCCTTTTAGTGTTTTCTACCCTGTGTGTGTGTGTTCCTGTGTGTGCGTTGGTGGTGTCGAGTGCTCGTGTGTGCTTTTCCTCATGACAGTGACAATTGTATTAAAACAGAAGTGGGAGCCGGCAGAGTCTCTGTGTTAAGTGAAGTCGCTGCCATTTAAACAGGCAGATGTGACATTTGATTCGAGGGGGAGGATGCAGGGGACGTGGGGGGGGGAGTCACAAGTAAGCAAACAGACACACACACACATTTGCAAAGTTGCTGCGACACATCCTGCAGACAGAGACTGTTTGCACATGAACAAATGTGATATTTGCGCTGCAGGGGAGGAATAAATGGAAATAGTTATACACTACAAGTGGCTCTTTCCTCCACAAAAGGCAGCATTTAAATAACCCCCACACAATGCATATGTTAAATAAATTAGCGTCTACTTAAGGAGGCTTAAAGAAGAAGAAAGCGTGGCTTAAATGCTTGAAAAGAGCAGCAAATTCATCCATCACTCGCTGCACTGGTGATGTGTTTGGACACGTGAGGTTTCCAGTTAATGGGGTGGTGAATAATGCAAATGCAGAGTGTGTTCATCGCTCCGCTACAACATGCACAAGCTGAGTTTTGGAGGTTGAGTTGGACATTTACATGCATAAAACAAGGGGAGGACCACATTCAGGTTTCAAATCAAGGATGAGAACAGTTCAGAAAATCAGGAATCAACTCTCCCAACAAAGCAAAAAGTATGTTCATTTTCAAGTTGCTGGAGTTAGATCTAATTTAGACGTACCGACATGGCGGGACCATGGTAAGAGGAGCCCCGTGTCGACTCAGTGTGTCGTGTTTGGGGCTCTAAAGTTGTTTAAACGACGAACCGTTTTGTGCCGTCGAGGGGAAGAGAGATTCCCGTGTCGACGGAGAAATGGAGTACACGGGTTTAATATCACGTCATTACCTAAGGTCAGACGAAATTGACTGCGTCTCTGGCCTGTGCTCCATAATATAAGGATTATTCCAACACCACACAGCTCGTTTTTAGTCATCTACGCTCTGCGCTGAAGCAAGGTTTCATGACGTCACCCCTCCTCCCACACACACCTGAGCGCCATATGGCGGCTCAGTGAAGTCAGTGGTTACAGTGAGTTACATCAGACAGGTGAGCCAACCCAGTGAGCCAGCTGGATGGAAAACAAACACTGACTTCATATTGTGAGGCTCTGCCAGACGATAAACTGAATTATACAATGAGTAATTTCAGCCCAGGAAGTGAATGGATTAAACAGGCTCCATTAAGGAAGCTTAGTCATGGCTTTAAATAATCTCAGCATATAGGATACGGAGCAAAACAAATAAGTGTAAGTGAAGCAATGAACCTGAACTTATTTCAAGTCAAGTGCAACACAGTTTGATAAACGCAAACATAATGGTGGAAGGAAGTGGCTCGAGAAAATGTTTATTCTATTTTAAATGGAGCCGCATTTATAGGGAACATGCTTTTGAGGGATTTGGAAATTCACCATTATGTGGAACTTGGTCTCCACTTTCCACGCTTAACCCCACCAGCAACTATTGTTGCCGGCCATTTTTTTCAACTTCTGAAAGTTCTTAAAGTGTTTTTTTTTTGGCTTAAATAACTAATGCAAGTTTTTAATGAAAGAATATGTTGAAATTGAACCCTTTTGACACTGTGCAATACGGTAATGCTGTTGCTGTCTTTAAGTATGCATTGATATGATGTCTATATGTATCTAATAAAGTTCTAAACTCTAACGTAATTCTTGTTATTTTTGATCAATTACATGTGTAAATAGGTCAAATTGAAGACTTTGTGTAAATTTGGACTATACGTCTTCCCAATGGCAAATATTGTTGCTGAGTTTAAACCCTAGATTTTCAGCATCCTAACAAAGATGAAATGAAAAAAAAACATATTATGTGTAAGGGAGATCTAAAGAGTGAAATGAACGCAGTTATTTTGCAGGGATAAATTTGGGATTAAATGGGTTAATAATGAGAATCATAAGACTCAGAATCAGGGCCCCATCTACTTATACAAATGGTATCATTAGTCAAAACATAACACTGTAGAACAGCCCATCCAGATGTGGCATTGACCACAAGCACCATTACCAAAAGTTGGCCAATCAACTAATTGCACCATGAAAGAGAGTCAGGTGCAGAACACCATATGTCCCAGGAACTACCTGGAAAACCCAGATCTAAATTGCACGTATACTCCTAAATCTAATTCTTCTGGGGGTTTTTTATTATTATTTTTATTTTATTTTATTTAGCAATCCTACTTCTGCCAGACGACGCAGCTGTGATGCATGAATTCTGTGCAGGGAAGATCGAGTGAAACAGGAAGTGGTGCCCGAAAACCATGAAAAAGAGTCAGTGACTTTCAAAATAAAACAAACCGTGTCACAATAAAACTGTATTTAGCTTGATTATGGCGATGAACGGACATAAGGAGCAGAGACTCATCAGGAGTCAGCAGATTTGAGGTTTTAACGACCAACATGAATGAA
Source organism: Thalassoma bifasciatum (assembly GCA_008086565.1). Taxonomy (NCBI): domain Eukaryota; kingdom Metazoa; phylum Chordata; class Actinopteri; order Labriformes; family Labridae; genus Thalassoma; species Thalassoma bifasciatum. The sequence continues at coordinate 12,831 of RPOG01002837.1, forward strand.
GAGAGACTTATGTATGGAGTGGGGAGCACGGGAACTCCTCAATCTCGCGAGACCAAGTGCTTGTCGGCCCTGCGGCTTGGCAGACATAACACGCACCGCAGCAGAGATGCAATGAATAAGGATGCAGTGTATTTCCCTTGTTACAAAGCACAGCATTATGGAATAAAACAGCATCAACTATAAGACATATCTGGAAATCAATTGTTCAAGCAGCTGAGCAAAAACATCAACATTCAATAGAGTCTGTTTCCATTTGTCTTAGGGCATGATCACACGGGCCACTCAAGCATGATTGCCCCCCACAATGCCGTTTTGCTCTTCAGACTTTAAGGGACAAACACTGGAGTTCCCAAATGACCCAGAACAAGCAACGAAATTTGCCCTTGTCTTGCCAAACTTAGCTTCCTCCTTGGCAATCAGTTTCCATTAAAACAAGCTTCTCTCACCAAGTGCCTGGTCTCTGAAAAACAAGACTTTTTGCCCTATTTCCACCATGACAATGATACCAGGGCTCACTCAGAATAATACCAAAACTGGTTTTCCAAAACACAAGCAAGAGGTTTTCTTATTGCATGGGTTGCCTCTTCACACATGGCATACCAGTTCTCGCAGCAGACATCAACTGACCACTGTAGCTGGCACATGCTCACAGGCGCTGATGGGCAATGCTGTGGGGTACCAGAGACAAAAAAAAAATTGGCATTGGTAAGGAAGATTTGGGTCTAAAACCATGAGACCATGCAGAAGTGCTAAAATCTACTGTCCACTTGAGGCTGGCTCTGGAAGTACCAGAAGTCACATACACATTTAGCCTAAAAAAGTCAGTTTCATAGCAGAAATGAACAAGTTTACAGCCTGGGACGAAAATTGTATCCTACCTGAATCACTAATTTTTCCGTCAGCACACACTGTAGAGGATATTAAGATTGCAAGTTCGCCTATAGCTGTTAGTGTTGAGACTCTAATCTCGCCCCATTTCCAGTAATGGCCTCACCAGCAGTAACAGATGGGTCATCACGGTGACTATATCCATTTATTTTACAGTCAAATACATGTATCCTACAAATGCAGCACAATATAAAAGGGAAATAATCAGGCTCTACAACAGTACAAGATTTATTAACAATAAGAATTACTACAACAAAGAAATAACCTGAGTTTATGCTATCTATTTTTATCTTAAGCTTCATATTGAAGGCACAGAAACAAATGTCCTTGCTCTATTTTTAAACCCAAAATCTCAAGTCTGACTTTGTACAAAGCCCTTAAGTGATTCTCTGACTTTTAAAAGCAGCTCTCCCTAATATCCCTGGCATGGCTCCACAATGATATCCCCTCCTTTTATTCCATTGAGTACCTGTCCTGGCTGCATTCCCTCTGCATAATAAAACCTCTCTTCTATATATTCTCACACAATAGTGAAGGAGCTTTTTCTGTTAGCCTTAATTCATCAAGTCACATGGTGGAGAGTCCGACAGTAAAAGATAAAGTGGATGTGTCGCTGTCACATGACCCACCTGACTCCTCTCGTGGCAGGAAGCCCATTCGATAAATTTTCAATATGAGGCTGTTGTTAAAAATGAGGAATAATGAAAGGGAGGCAGTTGTATTATTATTGTTTCATTAAAGCCAATATGCTAAAGCAGAGGGAGCCGCCAGCAGCTGCTCGTCATTATTGGTTTTAATCATACAAAAAGATGCTGCGGTGAAAAGAAACTTCATGTCGGCTTGAAATAACACCAGATTCTACTCACAATCATGTGATAAGACAGCTCATTGAGCGTGAAATGTATGCAGTAATCGGTGTAGTGGAGATTAAATGACAAAGCATAATAGACCAATGAGTCCTTAACAAATTACTGAAAGTTAAAGAGTGATATTGGTATGCTGTGTTTGGAGCCTGTTTTGTGTGGATTAAAGGAGCTTTCACTTCTTAAGCATTATTTATCACACAAAATAAATAAACAGGCAGAAAATCATGAGTCTCCCATGGTGATAACATTTCTCACATTGGCAGCGCCTGCTTAGCTCATATGTTCTCTGACTGTGAGGTTCTCTTCGCTTCGGGCGACTTTGGAGATTTTGAAAGCTGAAGCAACACAGTTAAAGGCTGGAGCAGCAGTTGCGCACATTTCATATATAACTAAAGAAAGTTACCTAACCATAATATGCTTTAAAGTCATAACTAACATTAATTTGTCCATTAATTATAATAGGGATAGTGTGCAGCCATTCCCTCGTTACCGTCATTCACTATGAGCTAACTTACATCTGGGTGGAAGATAGTAGTGCATCATAAAAGCAATTCCTCACCACACAAAAATAATAAAATTAAGTAATATGAACTTGCCAATTTGCAGGCAAGAGTTTTCTCCTCTGCCTGTTGACACTGTGGCAAAACCTCTGGTTCCTGTTAGTAAACTAGGGTTGCAATCAATGTGTCAAAAATGTTTCTTTCTCTGTCAGGTTGCTCCATAGCTCATGTAATTCGTGAATTACTGCCACTTTAGCCATGCTAAGTTAGCGCATGAAAACAAACTTAACAGGTCTACTTCTGAGCTGGGAGACAGCTGGTATTGATAAGCATTACAAGAAATGAAATTAATTAATGAAAAACTCCACTTCAAATTAAAAGCACAGCATTTTTGTAGTCTTTGGTTTGCGACTCATCAGTGCTTTAGAGTAAAAGGAGATAAAGTGGGAACAGAGAGACTGTTTTTAGAGAAATACATCATTTGTCCTCCAATTTTGACGTTTTTTGTTTTTGATTGAGAAAAAGATTCTTGCAAAAATTTCTCTGGATGTTTTGGCACAGTACAAAGGCATTTGGTGTCACTGCAGTAATTTCATGTTCCCCATGATTTTTTGGCCACCCTCTATCTGGGCTTGGAACTAACTATTTTGGGATCACTGGCTGGTGACCAGTGGTATGTGGGGGGGGGTTCACCCTCCCATCCCCTCATGGCCCAATTGTTGAAAAATATGCAGAAAAGTGCCCTTTTTTGAGACAAAATGTGTGCTCCAGTGTGCTCCAGGGAACCGAAACAAATGCTTGAGTGTCCTTTTGGTTGGTGAACCACACTTATCTGCCCCTTTGGCTGGTTAAAAATGATAAACTTTCCCATCTGGGAGCCAAAACACATGCCAAAATATCTGCTTGGGATCCAAAATTTGCACTGTGTGCCTTTTTAATTTTGCCCCTGCCCTCAAAATGTCTGTGCACACCCCTGCTGGTGACCCCCAAGTGACTGGATATTAATTTGGAGTCCAGTGTCTTCCCTAAAGGACACTTTAGTCCATGACAATAGAGCTGGAAATCAAATCCCTGATCTTTTGATTGAGAAAATAGGATTCGTCAGTTTTATGGGTGCACCAATCACAATTTTCTGGCCCATCACCGATCTTTGGAAAACATGCCGATACCAATTTTTGCGAGTACCGATTTCTCTTTTATAACTAGCAGCACACACCTTCAATGTTCCAGTCTTGTTTCATTGGAAAATGTTGAACAATTACTGTGAAACACTATAAACTTGATTTTTGAACCCCAGATGGGGAAATTTTCTCAAATATAAAGTAAAAGTTTAGAATATTGGTGTCCAAACTTCTAAATCATATCAGTTTCTTTCGTCTTTCATTTTCCAAATTTAAAGAACAAACTTCACTATACTTTTTTCTGCCTTTGGTTGGTAGCTTTGTAAGCTGCTTAATAAAAGGTAAACAGGTGGTTAGGTTGATTATAATTCTTACATGATGAGCAGGAAGTCAAAATCCATTAATTCTTCCATATTTGAAAATTCCATATTTCCCAAAATAGATCAGTTAATACTTGATTACTCTTCTTTTCTTCACTTCTGAGATACTGCAACAGGTGAATTCCCCACATTTGGGAGTCAATAACATCAAATGAATTGTTGAGATTGTAGGAGTTTACACAAATAGCTTGAAAATACACCAATCTTACTCAGTTACTGATTAATTTGGAGTTACACGTTTTGGGTTTGTGTTATGAACACTTTGAATGTCTTATCTGATTCCACTTTGTACCATTTAGGAGGATTAAAAGCAAAAAAAAAGCTGCAAATTCAGCCCAGTGCCTCATTATTTCTCAGCCAGCTGCCTTGAAAGAAGAGCACAGGAGTGATTTGACAGGTGAGGAGACTCATTTATTTCCCCGGACTTCCTGCTTTGACCATGACAGTCAATGGATGCTCACCTTCACCCCTGGGACAACCAATCATATGTTCTCACCTGAGTCACAAAGGGGGGCCAATGGGCTTCTAAAGAGCCGCCCATCAATAAAGTGGTGAGGGAGCCTCTGGGTAAATGAGTTCACTGGTGATTAATGATAAGGCCTCTTAATGGGACAGCGGCACACTACTGGCTGAGCGTCAGACTGTGAAAATCACCAATCACAAGGCGGGATTGTGGGTACTCAGTCTCATCTCCTGCTCCTGATAAGACTTGGCTGAGTCACAAAGACAGAGTTGGGGGGGGGGGAGATACGGAGAACAAAACTGATGCTTTTTGAGAGAAAATACGAGGAGAGGGGAAGAAGAGGAGGAGGAGGGAGGAGATGGAAACAATGAGAGCCGGAGCCGCGAGTGTGGCAGCAAATTGTAGAGAGCAATGCAGGGAAGAAAACAATTCAAATGCACACAAGCTGATGAGAGACATCCTCTCAACTGCCTCACACTTTGTCTCACTGTAACACACACACACAAAGAAATATACACAGCAGAACTGACTGAGGCCGACTCCTCTGAATACCAACATATGCAGCCTCCTGACAGCATTTTATTTTTCTCTAACATCATGTGCATTTCTTTTGCTTTCAATTCACTGTGCTTACTCCAGAGTCCACGAACTATATATTTCCCGTGTTTCATTATTTGTCCGTTTCCACCACTAGTTGAAGACCTGGGTAGGTTATATGAATTAGGTCAGTGACGTTTAGAAGTAAAAATAAAAGTAAATGCAACACAATACTCGAACAGTAGAGGGCTGTAAGTTTCTGGATTTGTTGACGCGTGATCAAAAAGCCAAAACAGCCTCGAAGACGGCAGATATCAACCGGTGTTTTGGCGCAAAAAGCAACCCTGTTCATTGGCATCTTCGGAGGGATGCATTCTTCTCAAACAGCTTTGNAAAAAAAAAAAAAAAAGCAGATTTAGTGTTGCCAAAACCCTGGAAAACATCTGATCGTGCATTTCCTCCAGTAATAAAAACCTGTGAAATTGCTATCCATTGCACCTCTACATAAGGCAGCTGTCAGCAACCCAAGTCGAGCTAATTGTCAATACTAAGAATGCAATATTGTCATAGAGATGCATTAAAAATTAAAACATATTGGGAAGCAGTGGATGGGATCAGCTTTTCCTGCTGACAGATGTGCAATTTGTAGGGGAGACCGGGGACAGGTGCAACACTTTTTGCACGAGACTCAGACTCATATAACTGTAAACAGTCAAAACCATTTAAAGATGATTACAGGAAGTATACTTTTTGATTTGCAATTTGAAAGAAAGAAGCCAGATCAAGCAACTGACCCCAACCCAAACACATTTGCAACATGTTACAAATCAAATACATTCAGGGTTTATCAAAGAACCGTTATCAAAACTGCAAGATATTTCAGCCTTCTTGCATATAAGCTTTCCTTCACATGAGAGACCTAGCCTACTTAAGGGCATTTTTAGTCCGATAATTATATATTTTCACTCTAGTTTTGCAATTTAAGTCTGAAAAGTGAGCCGTTTCTTTCTGTTGAACAGAAAAGATTATTAGTCCACCGTTGGTTAATTATCCTAGATTCCAAATCAATCTCATTTTGTGTTGTTGAAGTTTCTAGAAGGCTTGCTGCTCCTTATACGATATGTTATTATGAACATGGAACATCAATTGATATCAAATGCCACATTCTGTGAGTTTGTGACAAAGTAACTAAGTCATGAATTGACTGTAAGATAATGCTGAAAACAGTTAATAGCTGAGGGACAGTTGATTTAAAGAGCCAGGGTTTCTTTTTTTCCAACAGGTCCATGATTAAAAAAGTAAAGAAATTTAAAAAAAAACACAATTTTTATCTTAAAGTTGTAATTTTGGAATTTTCCTGAGGGCCGAACCAAATGTGGGAAGAGGCCGCATCTGGCCCACGGGCCGCAGTTTGGGGACCCTTGGTGTTTGGGATTTAAATGATAATCAACCATCTGAGAGTTGGTTTTTGGAGAGACAAACTGGATTTACGCACAGGTTAGGGTGACCATACGTCCTCTTTTGCCCGGACATGTCCTCTTTTCAGAGGCTGTCCGGCCTGTCCGGTCGGGGTTTATAAAGTCCTTCAAATGTCCGGGTTTTTGAGCTTGCCTTGCTTGAGCGCGTCACAGACCAGTGTATTTATCATTCACGTTGAGTGGTTCCTTTAGAAACACGCTCTTAGAGATGGAGTTTGAGCCGAACCCCGGAACATGTATTCATTCATTCACAAATCAGCAGAGAGGCGCTCACTCACTCAGGCTGACAGGCAGGTAGATACCGGTAGACACACTGCGAGAGAACACTCCAACAGAAAGAAAATGCCGAAACGCAAATGTCATTTCGCTGATGAAATGCGAAAAAAGTTCCCCTGTTTTCGTCCGGTTCGGGACAATTGTGAGGCAGAATGTACAGTCTGCAAAGCTGGAACTTATGTCTCTGTGGCTAATAATGGTTACAACGATCTGCAAGCATAGACTGTATAATGAGACTATATGCAGTCAATGTCTACAAGCCCATATCGCCACAACAAAACATTTAAGAATAGGCTACCTCTCTTTTTTCTTTTTGTTCAATATTTTGAGGCACTATTTCTATTTTTACGTAACTGATAATTGGGAGGTTATTTTGAAGAATGGTTCTCTACCTCACTTTTCCTAAGGTGTGTCAGACTTAAGAGCGATGATTATTTTTTATTTTGTTAAACATCTGAATACTTGTGTTCCTACAGAACTTGAGTCAATAACTATTAAAGACTAGAGCATGCCATATTTGTATGTGACTGATTATGTTGTTCAGGAGAATTGCATAAAATTGATAAATATAGTATTCATAAAGCAACTTTTTGTGAGTGTTTTGGGCTATTTCTCAGTATATCCAGGTGAAGTGTTCTTTTCTGGGGAATTCAGAATATTTGTTTAACTAAGTTAGAAGCACAGAAAGCCCCCTGACCCATGCAAAACCCCTAAAATGAGGAGAGAGAGACTGAAAATATTTCGCTGGAAGTGAGTCCTCTTTTCAGAGAAACAGAATATGGTCACCCTACTTTACGCACAGGTAAACATGGTTCCACTTACCTCACTAGTCTTTGAGCTGGAGCAAAGCATATCCACACTGCAGAATTCAGGATGCGAAGAAGCACATTTCTCTTTGGCACAGCTTCATCCACCTCCAGGATCAATCCGCTGGATGACACAGTCCCTCATAAATGGCTGGATGCGACAAGGAGCCAAACCAAAAGCACCAGAGCACGACAGAGCGCACGGTTGCTGCGACTGGACAGGTGCAGTTTACTCCTCGTGAAACACCTGGATCCCATCTTTTCATCACCTCCTAAGCTTCCTCTAACCAACAAGGTTTAACATCCGAATCATGCAGGATTTTCCTCCTCTGAGAAACTCCTCTCCTCTGCTTCCAGGAATCAAGACGCGGTAAAATCCTCATCCTCCGTCCGCTTCAGGTTTGCTCCAGGAGGCAGTGATGAGGAGAAACTCCAGCAGGGAAACCCATCGTCTCCAGTCGCGCCAGGTGCAACACTTTCTTACGTCACAGACAAAACTCCTGTCATCTTTGAAGCTCACCTGGCAGCTGAGGAGATAATTATCCACATAAATGACACTAAAACAGCACTCCGAAGTCCTTAAACGGGATTTTCTCTCCTCATTCCGCACCGTCCAACAGCTCAACGTCAGAGTCATTATCTCCGGCCCCGCCCTCACCTGTGGCCGAAGCCTGAACACCTGGTTCTCCTCCATGTGTGGCGCCAACAGAAGAGGTGACGTAGACAATTTTAACTTCTTTTGGGACAGGAGGGATTAATTCCAGGCGGACATGTTGCGCCTCAATAGAGCAGGTAGTTGTTTACCGTTTTTTAAAACTAGCCTACGTTAAACAGCACGTGCCTCTGCACCGCTGTGACCGCGCGCGTGCACCTCGCCCACTTCTGTTTGATGTCCCTTGGTCCTTGTATGGAGTCACGAGAGGGTCAAGAATCCCGCTCACAAAAATAATGTCTCACGAGCGGTGTTTATAATTTCACACGCGCAGCTTCCATTCGCTCTGGGAATTTTAACCCTTTTTTTTTTTTTCAAATATTTGTAACTGAGTATTCAACGCAATATATACTTAATGTGATTATGATTTATTTTTTTTTGTTCGCCTCATTTTTTTTTTTTTTTTTTTTTTTGTAATTTCATAAATAACCTTTTTTTTAATGCTTTGTGAAACATTTTAACTCTCTTTCATCCATCTTCCATTTAACACTGAATAATTTGCAGTTTATAAGCTTTTTCACCCTCAAATGTCTGTCGATAACTTTAAAAAAAATATATTGTAACGGATTGGGTGGGGTGTTAATGTTGTGTTATTGTGTTAAATGTGTTATTGTTATAAGTTATGGGTGTGAATTACGAGTATAACAGGAGTTATGTGTGTTATATTCATAAGTTGCTGTGTGATTCGGATTTCCAAGGGTCAGTGAATGCATCACAAGGAGGCGGTTCAAGTGTGTGTTTTGGTGTGGGGTTTTTTCCTATGTGTGAGAGTAGTCGGATTCCCTCAGGCTGTTCGGAAAAGCATTGTTATGACTGTATCCGCGTGGTTACGGCCTACAGTGACCAGTTTAGGTCTTCAATAAACTGTCGACCTGGGACCTCTTCAGTCTCGCCTTTCCCTGGCGTTACAATATGTATGTTTGGAGAAAAAAAATTGAAAACATTTTTCCAGGCCCTAAGAAGAATAAAAATATCCTGACACAGGCTAATATGAATTTCCACCACATGAACTATTAAATTTAGGAGTAAATAGCTTTTAAATAGGTGTCCACTGTAGTGACCACTATGCACTACAGGGTTAAATAAATATTTTAAGTAAATTTTTATCCTTTGGGGGTGGAGCCACTGGTCTTTGATTGACAGCTCTCAGGTAGCCTGGAGTTGTCAGGCTGGGGAGTTTCACATACAGGATACCAGCATGAGGACAAAAATAATCATCCATCCATTTTCTTAACCGTCTATCCTGCTTTTCAGGATCGCGGGTGGCTGGAGCCTATCCCAGCTGTCATTGGGCGAGAGGTGGGGTACACCCTGGATTGGTCGCCAGTCAATCGCAGGGCTGACATATAGACAAACAATCATTCACGCGTACACTCACACCTAGAATAATCAATTAACGTAACGTGGTCATGTTTTTGGACTGTAGGAGGAAGCCTCTACACAGAAAGGCCAACCTTGGGGGAATCAAACAGGCAACCTTCTTGCCGTGAGGCTAAAGCCGAAGCGCTACCCGCTGCGCCACTGTGCAGTCCCAAGAATCATAATACCTTACACAATTGTGTAAAGTTGACATACTATCAGTTATTGTCATTTTGTTGTTATCTTTCCCTGTTGTACTTATCACTTTTTTATTGCTTACTTTGCTTTTTCTACATTTCTTTTTTTTCTCTTTTATTGGGTGATCTAAAACAGAAACATTATTTTTGAGGGAGGATTTCACATAAGCCTTTGGTCTTCTTTCCTACTTGAACAAGTAGGTAAAGTGGATTACTGTTGATTGTTTTCCTCAAGTCAGACTGGTACTCTGCTCCTCATTTTCTCTTCTGCTTTTCGCGGTTGGTAAGCGATAACAATCAAGTGCATTACCGCAGCTTACAAACATCAGTGTGGATCACCTCTCTTGACTGGAGAATAAAAAGAGTAAATTAATGAATAAATGAATTATAAATAACTAATAAATAAATACAAAAAAGTGAACAAATGAATAATGAACAAACCTATAATAATCTGACTCTTCTGTATGTATGTATGTATGTGAAACTCCCCAATCTGACAACCTGGGCTCCCTGAGAGCTGTCAATCAAAGACCAGTGGCTCCGCCCCCAAAAATCAAAATTTTACCTCATGAGCGCAGGAACAACCCGGAAGAAATGGCTTTGACCCCGTGTGAAAAGGTCAAGAACCTTGGAGTAATATTTGATCCAGACTTAAATTTTGAATTACACTTTAAAAATCAGGTAAAAACAGCATTTTATCACTTGACGAATGTGGGGTGTACAACTGTCCCCGGTCTCCCCTACTCATGATAAACCATGCACTTGACCAAACAGTATAATGATCAGCAGAAAGGATGAGGAGAATTAAAGAGGAAAGAGCTTGTTATATAACATTGTACACAGCAGCTGTTAACTGTTCATCTGTGATTGCAAATAAAAAAACTGTCACAATGATTTCTGTGTAACGTTTTGAAGTACTTCAATACGTTAACCAGCTTGTGAGCGATGTGGCTGCATGAGCCATGAGAATGAGAAATCACTTAAGGCAACATACAATCAGATCTTTATTGTTTTGTGTCTCCGCAGCTTCTCTATGGCCACATTAGAAAGACAGATGTGTTCATTGATGTGTCAAACAAGTGTTATTAGATCAGCAGGAGCCCCATCAGGCATCATGAAAAATAAATACAGAGCAATTAAGAAGGCCTGAAAAACAACAGCTCGATGTCACGGCGACACATCCGTGGCTTCACAGCGCCACGAGCGAGCCTCGCGTTTGTCTCGGAGAGACAGATAGTCACGCTCTGTGAATAATCAAGCGAAATCAATGTGAGATAAAAGAAATTATCCATTCTGTTAAAGGAAAACTACAGAGGCGGAGCAGAGATGTTGCCTTCGCCTCATTTGCATGTTCAGGAAAAAAAAAAATCATCAACAACAAAAAAATCATGCTTGTTCAACAATGTGCATAATTATGCAAAAAAATGAAAAGCAATCAGCCTTTTGTTTTGTTTTTTTTGTAAATCATCATTTTTTCAAGCTGATGCATTAAGTGGTGTTGAAAATGTCTATTAGTCACACAAAGCAAGATTGCTATCCTGCTCAATGAACAGTGAAGCTCAACTAAGCAGAATTGCAGCAAAGGAAAGAGTCAGTTATTTAATTTGATGGTGCTGCAGCTGGTTCGCCTTTGGCAGGGATACGGTCGTTTATTCATCTTAACAACAGCTTTTTAATTAATAAAGGAGACTCTGAGATTTTTTTGGAGACATTATCATCTCTGAGACGAAAGAATTGGAGGACATTTTACATCCCACCCATCAAATTTTAAATAATCCACGTAGAAAATCCTCAAACATGCAGTTTCTGATTAAGTTTACTTGTTCTGAGACCAGATCTAAAAAAAAAATTAAGAAAAAAAAAATGCTTGAAAATAGTTTTTACCCTGTGGTGCATAGTGGTCACTACAGTGGACACCTATTTAAAAGTTATTTACTCCTAAATTCAATGGTTCATGTGGTGGAAATTCATATTAAAAAATGCTTTCAGTTTTTATTCCAAATAATGTACGTATATATTTTTTAAAAATGTTATAGACAGACATTTGAGGGCGAAAAAACTTATAAACTATAAATAATTCAGTGTTAAAATGGATGAAAGAGAGTTAAATTATTTTGCAAAGCATTAAATTTAATTAATTTACATTAAGTTCACACTGTTTTATGTTATGAGTAATGCTCAGTTACAAATATTTTGAAAAAAAAAAAAAAAAAAAAAAAACTTTTTTTCATCCCCTAAGGCAAATAAAAACACTCAAGGGGAAAATCCTGACACTGACTTTCATAATTCATGCATCAGAGAGTTTAAAAAGACCAAATAAGTCTGGAATACCCCCTAAAATGCAGTTTTTCTCTTGTCTCACCCCCCTTATAACCAAATTGAATCTCAAATAAAACTTTTTTTTTTTAGGTATTATTTGTAATATCCCTGTCTCTTGTAACTGTGTGAACATTTGTTTCAGTAAACATAATATTTCGAATAATAATTATAATTCAGAAGGGGAAATAAATTCAGAAGAAAGACAAGATACATAGAGAAAAAATAAGAAAAAGGAGAGAGTTGTTCAGAAAGAGAGCAAAAAGGAGACAAAAACAGAGAGAGAGAAAGAGTTGGGGGATGAGAAATTAAGGGAGGATAAAAAAAAGGGAAAGGAGAGAAAGTTGAAAATGAGAGAAAAGGAGACTAAGAAAATGTAGGATCAGGGTGAGAAAGGTAAAAAAAAAAGGGGGGGGGGAAGAAATGCAGAAAAAGAGAGAGAAATTCAGAAAGTTGAAGGAAAGAGGTAATGGGGAGAGAAAGTGATGGAGAGTTAGGGGGGAGACAGAAATTGAGATAGAGAGAAAAAGAAAAAAAAGACTAGATGTTCAAAAAGGAAGAAAGGGAGAGAGAAAAAGAGAGACACATGGGGGATGAAAAATTTAGGAATGAGGAGAGAAAGTGAGAGAATGGGGAGAGAGAAATTAGCAAAAAAAGGGAGAGAATGGAGGGAGGGAAAATGAGAATTTAACTTTCTCTTTTTTTATGCCAACAATTTGGACTCAATATGAACAAAATTTCAACTAAACCCAGAAAAAGAGAGAGAAACATTTCATTTCGTTCTGTTTGTACAATTATAAACAAGTTATTCTGAGATTCTCATTGCTCAGAGTGAGAAAGTGTGTCCCACAACATGCGCGCAACCCTGTTACCATAAACTTTTTAGCATAGTAGAAGAATCAGAAAACAGTGAATGACTTGATATTCTGGACTTGATATTTTTTAACAGTTTTCCAAAAGAATAGGTAGAGCAAAATGTGTTCTCTCTTCTATTTCTCGTGTTTTTATAACATAGTTAACCTTGATTGAATGTCCCACTCTACCTCATGCAACTCTGTTATGCATATGATCAGAATAAGACAATCAGTTTTTAATTTGTCTTAACTTATTTACAGAGGGAAATCTGAAAAATGAAGGTTTATTTTTCAAGAATTTGGACGCCCACATGTCCTCCGATTCTGGAATGACCCTTATGATAAACCTGCAGCTCAGTGCTTCAAAATCAATGTCTCATGTTCCACCTCAGTGTAATACTCCTGCACAAATACTAAAAAACACACAGTGCAATCCCCAAAAGAGCTGCAGTTTACGACTTGCTCGGGGCGTAGAGGTACAGGACGGTGTCGTCGGCGTATCGTCGTAGTTTGAAGAACAAGAGACGATCACCTTTGCATCAGACTCTAACAAAAGGAGGTTTCACTTTCTCCCGTTTCCAATGACTCAGCATGACTCAGCACCATTTGTTTACAACAGGACCACAATTGTCTCTGAACCCTCCCCTATTGATTTTTCTTTTTGCAGAAACCACAGCAACACATTTTTTTTCTCCTGTAGCCAGATATAAGTCCTCACCAAAACCCATCTGTGTCATGTCACCAAACTCAACAGAGGATCTGTTTTTGAGCAAAATAAATGCATGTGTCATACAGCGGTGTGTATATATGTATATATGAATGCAACACTAACAAAAGTCATGAGGACAATGATAATAGTCATTGGGGAACATTAAAAGACAATGTGAGGACTCGGCTATTTCTTAACCTCTGTTGTCAGATCTGATTTTATGGGAAGGTCATGAATCCATTCTCAGTAAGAAGAAAAATAGTTCTTTTATGACTCAACAGCGGTCAGTAAAGTTGGAGCTGGACTGGCAGAAAATAAAACAGACCAAAGAGAAGAAAAAGGATTTCAAACAGAATCGTAAAAATAGATGCATAACCTTTTACCTCTGTATCCTGCTTAGTTGTCTTGAAAAAGGAAAGTAGTGTTAAAGTTACATGCCAAAACAAATGCACGCCTTTGGTAAGAGTGGGTGATGCTGCTCATGGTAAAAGGGTCTTCATCAAAAAAACCAAAAATGCTTAATGTTAGTGCCATGAAATCCAAATGTATCGTCCTCGTGGAGCCTTTGAGTGAAAAACATCAAATTCTACAATGAATAATAATTTCAAAATGTAAGTGGTAATTCATGAATTAACTTCTTATACACTTGTTTTGTGTGAATTCAGGTTAACCCCTAACCCTGGGTAAGTTTCACACTTGAATTAACACACACACATACAAACTTAAACAAGAGTTCAGAGAGTTCACGTCAGAGAAGTTAAAGACTTGAGAATGTGACAGTGGTAAAGCACAGCACAGAGACTAAGATTATGCAAAAAATAGACAAATTTTAAATTACACGAGTCACTTTTGAGTTGTCTTCAGATGATTTGTTCATTATCTCTTCCCAAACATAATTGTGTGCACAGAACAGGGATCTGGGGGGATAGACACCCCCTACTTCTTGGCCAAATTGTTGAAAAAATGCACACTTAAGTGACCTGTTGGGAGCCAAAATACACTCTACAGTGCCCTCCTGGTTAGCGAATCACACGAACCTGCCCATTTGGCTAATAAAACATAACAAACTTCTCCTTTGGAAGCCAAATATCCTTAAGTGCCCTCTCGGGATCCACATACTTGCTAAAGTGCTCTCAAGGGAGTAAAAAAATGTGCTTAAGTGCCTCTTTGGGAGCCAAAACACATATTCTGCCTTGCAAATCACACTAGTCTGCCCCTTTAGTTTGTTAAGACATGATACTCTTACCTTCTGGGAGCTGAAACACATACTCAAGTGTCCTCTTGGGAGCCTGAACACACACTCTACTCGGCAAATCACATTAATTTGCCTCTTTTGCTGGTCAAAACATGATAAATATGTTTTCCAGGAGCCAGAACACACTGAAGTGCCCTCTTGGGAGCCAAAATATGTTAACGTGCCCCCTCAGGGAGCAAATACTGTTCCAAAGTGCCCTCTGGGAAGCCGAAAAATGTGCCAAAGTGCCTTTTTGGTGCAAATTGCAAATTCTACTTGGCAAATAACACTTATCTGCCCCTTTGGCTTGTTAAAATGTGATAATCAACCCTTCTGGGAGCCAAAACATATGCTAAAGTGCCCTTTTGGGAGCCAAAAAAATTTGCTTAGGTGCTTTTTTGGGAGGCAAAACACATAGTCTACCTTGCAAATCACACTAATCTGCCCCTTTGGTTTGTTAAAACGTGACAATTATCTCACTTGTGAGCCAAAACAATAACTGAAGTGCCCTCTTGGGAGCCAAAATGTGTTCAAGTTCCCTAACAGGGGTCAAACGTTTGCTAAAGTGCCATCTGGGAAGCCAAAACACACATTCTGCTTTGAAAATCACACTGATCTGCTCCTTCTGACTGACTGCAACATGGTAAACTACACTCCCGGGCACCAAAACACATGCTTAAATACTTTCTTGGGAGCCAAAACATATGTTGAAGTGTCCTTTGGGAAGCCAAAACACAAATCCTACTTAGTAAATCACACTGATCTGCTCCTTCTGACTGACTGAAACATGGTAAACTACACTCCCGGGCACCAAAACACATGCTACGATAACTTCCTGGGAGCCAAAATAGGCTGTAGTGCCCTCTCAGAAGCCCAAATGCATGCTACAATACATTTTCGACAGGTGCTGTATGTGTCTTTTTTTCCTCTTCCCTGTCTTCAAAATGTCTGCTCATGCCACTGCCAACATGTCTTGTTTTCTTTTCAATTTGCTCAGATTTGGCTTCAAAATGAACCCAAACGTGTCCCATCAGAGGCTCCGAGAACTAAATTACCTTCCCTAGAATTTCATTATCTAGAAGAATCTGTTGTGACTTCGCCACATCGGTCTGTTGGCGAAAACACAAGAGACACCTTTGTGATGGTGTTGCTCATCTCTGAAACATTAGATGTGGTTATAAAACGGTTTATCAATCATCTCTAATGCGACGTATTTAGACCTCGGAAAGAAGCTTCAGATCATCTTCACAATGGTCTCATTTGTTTGGAGTAATTACACCAAAGTATGATAGTTAATTACGCAATAAGATGTTTGTGAATGCTTTGGAAAACCTGGTGAAAGCTCCCAATAGAACTTGTTTTCTGGCATCCATAACACATTACAGATGATTTGCTGTTGGTCTCGCAGGATGTCGAGGCATTTAGTCGACACAACGCTACAACAACGTGTACTACACGACATTTCGCTGAATGTGAGGAGAAAATTCACATTAAGTGCATGTGGACGATTCTCCAACAGCAGCAGAGGAACATCTTCACAGGATTTCTTTGTCGCTGGAAGCTTAAAATACAGAATGATAAATGGTTCACTCTGCTCCACAAACACATATACACTTAGTTTGTTCACATAAAGCACAAGATAAGTGCTAACAACCTTCTACGGCTGCAAGAAGGACAAAAACACAAACTGAAAAAATATTCTTCACTGAGATGCATTGTACATCCTACTTAACCCAAGAGCACACTTAAATTTTGGAGTATTTTTTTCTTTTTAAGGAGTAATGATTTTTTTTTCTAAAGCAATCTCAGTAAAATTTCAATCACACATTTCCTATGAAAACCTGCAGCATTGTGATAATCGTTTCACAAGATAAAGAAGAAAAGTGGACTTTTTTCATCTTCAAATGTGCTTAGAGATCCTTTAATTACTTTGTCCTTTTGCTCCACTTTGCTGTTGGCAACTATGAATTCAACCCTTTTACGACCTCCTTGACCAACTGGTTAAGTACATTTTAAATTACTATATTTCAATAAGAGGAATTACTTAGTATAAGTATGTGATGGATCTTGAGCCTCAAAATTTTTATTAACTTTTTTTTCTTGTTGCACAACCTCAGTCAAGTTGTTAAGATTACATATTTAAGTCTCATAAATTTGCCTTTACTTTGCACTTTGTTCTTTTAGTTCTTTCTTGCTAATTGAATGTTTTGCCCAATAGCATCCAACCACAAATAAAAATGATTGTGAGAATTATTAGTTATTGCCTTTTGTTTTTTCAAGTACAAATTCAAGTACAAATACAGTTTTTTCCTTATTTCATTTAATGTATTTCCCTTGGTTGAAACAACATTGCTCAATATTTTGTTGCACACTTGCAGAAATCAAAATTGTTCAATGCCGTGGATATTTATGAGACAATAATTTCTTTCTACATTAGCATTTTATCTGACTTTTTCCTGCTATTTGTCGTCTTTGTATATGATAAACACTCAGTTAAACTTAAGCCATTGGGTAGAGGTTGATATTTTAACCCTCTGATGCATGAATTATGAAAATCAGTGTCAGGATTTTTCCCTTGAGTGTTTTTATTTGTCTTAAAGCATGAAAAAAGTTTTCGCTTTTTTTTCAAATATTTGTAACTGAGCATTTAACATCAAACAGTGTGAACTTAATGTGAATATAATATATATATATTTATTTTTGGTAATTTCATTCAACAGAGTATTAGGGCCACATTAAGATTTTTTTTTATTTTGCTTCATATTTTACTACATACACAGCCCCCTAAGGGTCACGGCAAGTTTTTTTTGGGGGGGGAGACTATTGCGTTCCCTTGCAATACCTTTTCGTGTTTGCTTCAATGTTGTAATTTACAGACGGTCTTTGAACGTCCCAGCACCAGCTGCCTCTGTGTTGCAACCAATGACTGTATATAGAATGGACAGCGTGCTTCCGCCTGTCACCGTTCTACGATTTTGAAGCCAAAAAACAGTTTCTCGAGCCGCCATTGTGCAGCCAGAGTCTGCGCAGTGGAGAATTTCCGGTGGAGCCAAGTAAAAAAGAGAAATAAAAATATTTATTTCTTCTTCTTGAGAAGGTTTAGTCTCCTTTTGGCTCTTTCCCAAAGTTTCTTATATCCCCGATAAAAACTACTCATGAACGGCAGCTGTCAACAATTGTAAAATGAAACTTATATCGCGGTTTATAACGTCCAATAACTAATGAGAAACTAACTTCTCAGGAAAAAAACACCTGAACACCATGCAGCCAGATGACATCATCATACCACCTTAGTGTAAAGATGAGAGAAACGTTTCTACGAGGTATCGTAATTTTTTAAAGTTTTCCCGGCTCATATCTGGAATACATGGGGAGGCGGGGCTTATGACCTATACTGCAGCCAGACACCAGGGGGCGGGGCTTATGACCTATACTGCAGCCAGACACCAGGGGGCGGGGCATCTGCTGGAGGCTTCAGTTTGAGCCGAACGTTGTTACGTCCACTCATTATACAGTCTATGGTTGCAACCAGTGCAAGTTTCCCAGCGCAAAGCAATGACTCGTTTTGAGAAAATTACAATTGTAGCTCACAGTCAACATTGCTGTGACTGCAGAGACGTGTTGGTGTTGTTTCTGAAATGCTCTGATGATGAGTTTTTGATCATTTTATATTATCATATTGAATCTCTATCTTTGTAACTTTTCAGGATCCATTCTCTGCACCTGAGTGAAAGTGAAAACATGAATCGGGAGGATCTGAAGACAAAGAGGTAAAAAAAAAAACTCACCGTGACCCTTTAATTCAATTATTTTACTTCGAGAATAAGGTCAAATTTAATTATTTTACTGTGGAAATAAAGTCCAGTTTAAGTATCTCCTTGTTTGTACAACCCAAGTTAAAGTATAATTTAACGAAATGCTCCTTGGTTCTCAGTTCCTCCTCCTCGTAGAATGTCTTCGATTATATTTCGACTTCATCCTCATAGTAAAATGATTAATTTTGACTTTATTCTCGTAGTAAAATAAATAAATTTGACTTTAATCTTGTAGTAAAATAGTTAATTAAAACAAATTAAAAATTCTAAATGTGGCCCTAATACTCTGTCGTAATTTCATGAATAATCTTTTTTTAATGCTTTGGGAAACATTTAAACTCTCTTTCATCCATTTAAACACTGAATAATTTATAGTTTATAAGCTTTTTCACCCTCAAATGTTTGTCGATAATATTTTTAAAAATATATATATATGTTTGGGGGGAAAAAATTGAAAACATTTTTCAGGCCCTAAGAAAAATAAAAACATCCTGACACAGGCTAATATGAATTTCCACCACATTAATCATTGAATTTAGGAGGAAATAACTTTGACCACTATAAACTACAGGGTTAAAAACGAAAAGGTTGTGGTTATTACCAACCCATCGCAATAATAAATGCAAACAAAAACTGTTTCTATTCTTTTTTTCTTGCTGGAGTAGTTAAAAGGTTAAAGTGCTGCAGTGGATCCACTCATTACTTCTTTGACTTTACATTTTTAACACGGGAGAAAAACATCAGATAACTCTCTCGTTCCTTCTTCCACCTTCCTCTTTTTAATCTCATCTCCTCTCCTCACCCTTCATCACCTCTTTCCTCATTTGCTTTAATGGAAGCTCAGTGGAAAAGGCAAAAACCTTGGATGGCCTTTGATGTGCTTGGCCAGGTCCAGCTCTCTCTCTCTCTCTCCCTCTCTTCACGGAGCAGAAATGAAAGAAGGGTCAAACAAGAAGGGAGGGGACCGTTTTCTCTTCCAGCTCTTTCTTCAAAGCGGTCAAGCTTTAACTTTCCCCAATCTTCCTGAGTCTTTTTTCTCATTCTGTGTCTGATGTCCCTCTGTTTCTGCTCCTCTTCGGCTCCGCTCTCATCCAGGCGGTGTAATCGATAGAAGAGTTCTTACTGGAGATCTTATTGATGTTCTGAGGCTCACTCTGCTCATCAATAGAAACAATGATCACTGGGAGAGAGGGAGAAGGAGAGTGTAAGGCAGGAGAGGAGCGTGCTTAACTCCTCCTGTTTTCCATTGGACGTTCTGTCCTTGGTTTGGTAAATTAGCTTAAGTACAGCTAAATGCCTTTCTCTGCCCGATGTGACATTTAAAGTCTTTTATGACTGGCAATGATACTTCACAAAGGCAAGGAGGAAAGTTTCTAATCGGCTAAATCAAATGAGAAGTGCTGCGATGTAATCCCAGTTAAACAAACCGATCGGACCGTTTTACTTTTTCATTAAAACTTTTCCTGCTGGCACAGGCAGAATTAAAGGGCAAGTTCGCAAACATAGACTTTAATGGTTCAAGTGTTCACATTAATGAAAGACCTTTTGTGTTTACAGATGCTCTCAACTAAATATAGCTGTGATACTGAAGGGCTTTTTTCAATGGGAGGACTGTATAACACAAGGACATGGACTCNACACACACACATATACACAAGTTTCTGCATGTGTGTCGTACGTTTGAATCCCCCTCAGAGGCCGTGGCATTTGCCCAGTCCAGTGCTCTTTCTTCCAGTCTGGCAGGCAGACAAGGGGAAGTGAAAGAGATAAGTTGAAAGCAGAAGTTCCTGCAGTCAGCGTGCGGGCAGGATGTGGTCTGATTGAGATAGACACTGACTGATTGCTCTGTGACTCAGCTTACATTATCAACTCCGTGTCTGTCTCCGCCACGTCTGAGGTCAATACGATCAATTTGGAATAGAAATCGATTTTAAAGTGCAACCAGAAGCTGATTACCTTTAGTAATATGAAATGTTATTCTGTGTACGACTGTTGGGGAAGTTTTAATTGTGAGGTCAGGTGAGTTTTGTTGTTACTTTTGTTATCGCTTGTCGCAGCGAAACACACAGACACAGCTAAATTGATTTCTTTCCTGTGTCTGTTTCACAATAAATATCACATCAGCTCCAGGATGATTCATGTAAATTTGAAACCCTGACAGTGTGGTGCTAAACCTGCAATAAAAACTCATTTACACCATGTTGTTCATTATTTGTAATCAATATTAATATAATTACGAAGCCTTTTTAACTACCCCTGTCTTCACAAAAGAACTGCGGATACTTTTATTTTATTTGTTGGAAGATGAGACAACAACATATTTCTGACAGTTGTGCTTTTGCTTTTGTTATCAAAGAAAATAATGTTTTTGAACACTCTGAAATAAACAAATGCTGAAGTGCTCCCTGGCTGGTGAAACACAATAATCTGTGGCTTTCGCAGGTTAAAACATGATAAACTGGCTTCCAGGGAGCAAAAACAAGCTTTAGTGCTGTCTCAGGTGCCAAAACATACACAACAATGGCCCCTTGGGAGCCAAAACACACTAAAGTGCCCTTCCAGCTGAAGAACCGCACTTATAAGCCCTTTTAGATGGTTGAAACAAGATAAACTGCCCTCCTGAGACTCTAAGGAGCATAAACATGCACAAAAGAACTCTTTGGGAGCCAAACATGTTAATAATTGCCTTCTTAGGAACCACAACACAGACTTGAGGGTCTTCCTGGTTGGTGAACTGCACTAATCTGCTGCTTTAGCTGGTTTAAACATAATACACTGCCTTCCTGGGAGCCAAAATAACTAAGGTGCCCTCCTCTTGGGCACCAAAACATGTGCTAAGGTTCCCTTTTGGGAACCAAAACAAATGCTGACGTGCCCTCCTGGCTTGTGAAACACATAATTCTGTCACTTTGACAGGTTAAAACATGACAAACTGCCTGCTTGGGGGCTGAAATAAGCTATAGTGCTATCTCAGGGATATGAAATTGGACTCTTTGGGAGGCAAAACATGTTCTTAAGTGTCTTCAAACCACAACACAGTCTTAAGGGTCTTCCTGGTTTGTGAACTACACTAATCTGCTGCTTTGGCTGGTTAAAACATAGTACACTGCCTTCCTGGGAGCTAAAATGAATGAAGTGCCCTCCTCTTGGGCATCAAAACATGTGCTAAGGTTCCCTTTTGGAAGTGAAAACTAATACTGATGGGCCCTCCTGGCTAGTGAAGCACACCAATCCGTTGCTTTAGCAGGTTAAAACATGATAAACTGCCTCCCTGGGAGCCAAAATAAGCATTTGTGCCATCTCAGGGACATGAAATTGGACTCTAAGGAGCCAAAACATGTGCTCACGTGCTCATCTAGCTGGGGAAACACACTAATCAGCCCTTTTAGATGGTGGTTGAAACAAGATAAACTGCCCTCCTGAGAGCCAAAAAAACTGAAGTGTCCTCTAAGGAGCCAAAACATGTTCTTAAGTGCCTTCTTAGGAACCACAACACAGACTTGAGGGTCTTCCTTGTTGGTGAACTACAAAATCTGCCACTTTGGCTGATTAAAACATGATAGTCTGCACTTCAGGGAGCCAAAACATGTACATAAAGTGCTCTCTTTGGAGCCAAAATACACAAAAGTGTGTCCTTTCCGGGGCTTAAATGCACTTTTAAGTGTTCTAAATCGCTATTCATTCTGATGTGGTATTAATTTGCATGAAGAAATGTGGAGACTCTGCTTTTTAACTTCCCTCCAAAGGCACTGACCTTATAATATGGACTTAAGGAGAAATGATGCACCCATCATGAGTAGTGCCTACTGTACAAGCCTGTGGGGGCAGTGCTATGATTTGGGGTTGCTTATCTAAGTTTATCTAAAAAATGCCAAACTGAATGCCTAACCTTTTTTGGTGGTGACTTTTTTTGCCCAGGCAGTCTATAAAAACATCCCTTTGTCACTTTGTACCCTGGGAAATGTTGTCCTGAACAAAGAGAAGCACCATGCCAAATACCCGTTGGCAAGAGTCATGTCTTTTTGACAGTGGGTGATGGTGCTCATGGGAAATAGAGTCTCTGGGAAAAATCATTCGCCAAAGAATCAACGCCAAATGGAAAGCGCCTTTATTAAAAGCTAACCAATGACTGCCAAAGCCTAATGAAAGAGTCAGTTACTCTTTCAGACTGCACCGGAAACCAAACCTCTTACGAAATCACAAAACTGCTCCTGCTCCTCCAGATTCTCCATTATTATGATGAATCTATAAAAAGAAGTTGGACGTCAAGAGTCTGGAGCTTGAGCTGTGTTCCTGTCGGCCTTTTCATTCGAAACAAGCCTCCTCAGAACGCCGTCACTGACCAACACGAACATCATATTCAACACACTTGAGTAATAAATGAATAAAGACGATTAAGAATGCACAATCTTCCCAAGTTTCTCCGCCACAGTAGCCGCTAGGACTTTAAAAATAGATACATACAATAAGAATACACTGCTGCACTGACAACAGGGTTTGATTGACAGGTGGTGGCAAAAATGTGCCAACCCAAGCACACCTTCTTCCATTCCCCTGTCTTCATTTTTTATTCCTCTCCTCCTTCTCCTCCACTTCCAAAAGTTAAAAAAAAAAAAACATATGTGAGCGTGCGTGTGTGGGAGGAGGGCCCTGCTTCTATTTTTCACAGGGATGTGGCACAGGGAGTGTAAACCAGGCCAGAGAGTGGGAGAGGGAGAGAGAGAGAGAAAGATGGAAGATAGAGATAGCAATGAGGGACGGAGGGAGTTTAACGAGAAGTTGGGAGCAGAGAAACTTTAGCCGAGCTTTGTAGCACGCTTCCACTGATCCCCGTCTCCTGTGAAGTGTTCCCTCTGCAGAGCGGCTTCCTCCGACTGTACGGAGAGAGAGAGAGAGACACGATTTTAACGAGAGGAGGATCCACTTTATTATCATTCCCAACCATATCCCTCCTCGTTGCCCCTCCTGAAATAGCACCACCCTGACAGCGTTGAGTCAATTTTCACAAACAAATTGATCCTTTCTGTCATCAAATGCTTGAAATTAGCTTGGCAACAGAGGGGGAAGCGGTGATGGGGGTTATTGCTCGGTGACTGTTTTCTGTGACAAAGCAGGACATGAGCCTGTGCAGGATAAGCTCCAGCAGCTGGAAACAAAGCCATGCTGACATGCAGTTTGTACAGCTAATTAAAAAGAAAGCATTTGATTATAAATGGACTCACCTCCTCGCAAAGCACAGCTGAAGGAGTCTGAATTAATGTGTCGTCTCAAACAGCTTTTTCTAACCAGAGAGACCTGAGTCAGCAGCAGCTGAGTTACACACTTTCCCTTGTGTCCTTATTTTCCTTTTTTTTGTCGTACCCCTGGACTCAGCCGTCTTATTCAGGTGAGGGCCGGAGAGGATGCACAGCGCTGTCATGTCAGCTCCTGCTCCCTAATGAACGTCAAGTTGGGCCACTTCTTTTTTTTTCAGTGTCAGTGCAAAGTAGTTCACCACATCAAAATGAATAATATCTTTCTAAGCATTTGTTTTAAACATGCATGTCCTACTTCCAAATTAGCAGCAGAGAGGCAGACTTCTCGGTATGAGGTCCAGGATGTTCCAGAAATGCTCCAATCACATCTGGCTGTGGTCGCACCTGTTTCGCACACACCACTTCTTTAACTGGCTGCCTGAGCGCCACTGGTACCGCTGTTTTAAGATATTCAATATCACAGATAACAACAAATTCTACTTTTGAACTAATCTCTGCATGTCCCTTGGAAAAGTATCAACATGAGTCGTAACTTTTCATGTGACACAAATTTCTCAAATCCCTGGAGCCACGTTATGTGTTGTATAAATTCAAATAGACAATGGATGCTTTGAAGAGCAGGGGCGGAAAAAACAAAACAAAGCAAAAGAACATACAGCTCATGTTTTGGATCCCCAGGAGAGCGCTTTTGGCTTCATTTGCTCCCAAAATGAACTGTAGCACAAGTTTTTGCTCCCAAGAGGAAACTATGGCACATTTGGCTGTCGTGAGGGCAATTTTGTGTATTTTGGCTCCAAAAAGGGTACCATACCCCATGTTTTGGCTCTTGAAGGAGCTCTCTAGCATGTTTTGGCTCCCCAAGCAAACACTTTCATCAACTTTGGCTCTCAAGAGGGAAGAATAGCACATATTTTGGCTGCCAACAGGACATTTTTGTTAACATGGGCCCTCAAAAAGGAACAATAGCACATGTTTTGGTTCCCAAAGAGGACACTTTTTCTAGCTTTGGCTCTCAAAAGGGAACAATAGCTTGTTTTGGCTCCCAAAAGGACACCTTTGTCAACTTTGGCTCTCAAGAGGGAACAATAGCACATGTTTTGGCTCCCAAAAGGACACTTATTGTCAACTTGGGCCCTCAAAAAGTAACAATAGCACATGTTTTGGCTCCCAAAATGAGACTTATTGTCAACTTTGGCTCTCAAGAGGGAGCAATAGCACATGTTTTGGCTGACGGAGGACACTTTTGCTAACTTTGGCTCTTAAGAAGGAACAGTAGTACATCTTTTGTCTCCCCAAGAGAACACTTTTGCTTACTTTGGCTCCCAAGGAAGCACTATTGTACATGTTTTGGCTCCCAAAAGGACACTTATTGTCAACTTTGGCTCTCAAGAGGGAGCAATAGCACATGTTTTGGCTCCCAAAAGGGCACCCAAGTATCTTTTTGGCCCCCAAGAAGGCTCTTTATCACAAGTTTGGAACCAAGGAGAACACTCTATCTCATATTTTGTTTCCAAAGAGGGCACTTAGGCATGTGTTGTGGCTCCCAGGAGGACAGGTGTTATGTTTTAAGCAGCCAAAGGACAATTTAAGTGTAGTTCCATCGCCAGGTGAACACTCCAGCATCAGTTCTTCCTCCAAAGAAGGCACTTTATGTGCAGCTTTCAAGTACTGGCAACCCCCACCGCTGGATTCAGGTCCCTTGATTGGTCGTTTGTGTGTATTGGGTGTAACGCCAATCAAACCAATCAGAGTGTCTGCTCTGATTCCCTTTCAGAGCTAGGTGCGCCTGCAGGCAGCAACCTCACACTGTGTTCTTAAACATGCAGAAACTTCCAACATGAAAGAATGCACAGAAAAAGCTAAAATCCAAGTGTTGATGTTTTGTTTTTAATAAAAAATGGTCTTGGACATAATATAAGCCATTTTGGATCATTTTGGTTCACTAACTTCTTTATTTCTCTTCTTTTGTCCATATCCATTATGTACTGTGATGTCATATAATGTCTTTCCTGATTGGAAGATTATTAATTGTTTCTGCTGGGTTGTGGGACTGATGGTATCATTGTTTTCTGTGTGTGAAAAATGATTAAAATGCATGGAAGCATACACACACCAATAACTTCAATGGGAATGAATACACAGAAAATCCATACATGTAGAGCAAATCCCTGAGACTTCCCCTCAATCCTTGTAATTTCCTCATTCTCTTTAATTGAGTTATTGTCTTGGGAGTGAACATGTTATATACTCTTTTTTAATTTCTGGATAACCATACCTTCAACCTCCATGGAGACGCTGTCTGTCATCACATGCATTCCAGTCACCTTGCTTCTTCTTACATAACATTACTTCACCAATTTTCTCCATTTGTTCATCTACAGGCTGCAGCGAGCAGAATACTAATCAGAGAAGAGGCGTGGAGATAAGCCCAAGATGACGGAAAGTCCTGGATTCATTACTTCAATGTTTCTGCTTGATGTTTTTCTGCAGCTCTTGTCAAGAAGCGCTTCAATCCCTGGACCCCAAAGGCAAAGAAAAGCGTATGAGACCTGGAGCTGTTTATACATCAGGTAGAAATCTCCGATTTTTTTTTTTTAAATGCAAGACTCACTTCAGCTCTCCAGATAAGCAAATATCAAAACACATCCCTGCAGAAAGTGATTCATTTTTTACTTAATCAAACATGTATTGAACAACCTGTCACTTTAAGAGGCATTTTCCTCTTGTTGCATGCTGGGTAAAGTCATTAATTTGCAAAACATGGCTTGAGGCTTATTGGAATTTAAAGGCAAAAGCAGGTCCATCCCCGAGGAAAAGAAAGAGAAGAGCAGCGAGATGAAAGCGAGTTGTGTGCAAATGCTTGTGATCAGTCGCGAATTGAAGATGTTACTCTCAGGCTGTCAGAGTATCCAGTCAAATAACCATTTCCTTAGACTCATGAAGAGGGCGATATGAAGAGAATAGACTGGGAAGACCAGAGGGTCGGGGTTGCGGGAGGAGAGAAAGAGCCCGGGGCGAATCTTTGAGTCTCCTCTCTTCCTTTGACAAAAAAGAAAGAAAGAAAGAAAGAACACTGAGTACGTTTGTGCGCACGTGCAAGAGGCGGCGTGTGCGTTTGCAGGAGTCACCTGTGATTTGGGTCGTCATTTCCTCTGATCACGCTATCGATCGCTCCCGTTTTTTTCTCTCAAATGTTTTTTTCATGGGGAGGCAGAAACAGAGGGGGGGAGGCTCAGGAGGGTGGAGCAGAGGAAATAACATGAAAAGAAGAATGGAGAGAATGTGTGGAAGATAAACAAGAACAAAGAGCAGGGTGAGAACATGAATACAAACTAGGGCTGGTTGATTTATATTTTTTCACATTAACAGATCTTGATTGTTATTACAATTTTTTGCATTCATTTTAAACTGCCAAATTTTAAGCATCTTGTACTGAAAAGTAAAGGAACGAGAGATAAGTTCAACATTTCAATTGCATACGGAGCAAATAAACCAAAAGAAATTTGACCCAAAATAAACAAAACGTCCCTTTGGGAATAATGAAGACTCCATAAAATTTAAACATTATCATTATCTTTATCAAAAAGATGTCTCTTGCAACTTACAAACAGAAGTTGAGCAGAAAACAGTCAACTCTGATTGGCTATTATTGCACACATTTCCGCCATGTTTCATCGATTAAATACGCTCACTGCCGATCATCGTAGTTGTTCTGAAATGAATCACTGTGTGCAATTATCCGGATTATTAAGTCAATTAAAAATCCTTCTCACACTCTCAATTGTGAGTTTTTGTTGAATAATGCGTTCTGATTGGTCAAAGAGAAGTAGTACAGGTAAACATTAGCGTTATGTAGCATGTAGACCTGTCCAAGCCTCCAATTTTGATTACAAAAAAAGGGTAACTCTGTTGTTATGTTGAAGGAAATGAACTCATTGGCTGCCATTGATGTTTGTAGATGCCAATTTTTTACTGATGAACTGACCCCAGTAGGTGGCAGCGGTGCTCACTTCGAATGAGAGATCAGCAAATATTATGAGAAGAGATGACAGAGAGACAATGGCAGATGTGACCAGTCTGAAAAGTTCAGGAGGTTCAAACTTGACAGACTTGTCTGGGTATTTTATGTTGTGTTATGTGGTTTTTATGACATGATATGCTTCTATATGCGTTTATTTATTTATACATTTTTAATACTATACATGGCGCTGTTGAGCACTTTCGGTTGGCCGCTGGCTTTTTTTAATGTGCTGTATGAATAAAGCTGACGTTAACATTGACATTGACTTGAGTCGAGTATGTTTGGTTAAAGTGGCAAAAGATGATGGCGATCATGGAGAGAATCAAAAATTAAAGCTTCAGAGGTGAGGGCTAAAAGCTTATCGAAGCTCTTTTTTAACAATTTACAGTCAAAACAGGTGATTTTGGTAAATCCAGCCTTTTTTCTTCTGCCACTTTCTCCTTTATTTTATGCAAGTACTTCATCAACACTGGTAAGTCCATGCATTTGTTTGCCACATAATCAGCCAAAAACAAAACTTGCACCATCTATTTGCAGGGGTATACATTTATTGACCCTTCGAAATGACATTTTGAAATATCTTTTTCTTGGCCAATTACGTTTAATCCCATCACAGCTCTTGATCTGATTGGTTCGTATTCAAGTCAATGTGTTAACTCACACTGAATCTGTTCTCTTGCACTGTGGCTGCGTCCCTGCTCCGGCGGGTTGCAGCAGATGCATGAATGCAAAACAAAACAGTAAATCAGAGATCATATTTTGCTTGACTTTGACAATAAATGGACGTAATAAGAGGAGCCAGCTCAGGAGACGACAGGTTTGAGGTTTTGTGGCCCTTTAGGAAGAGGAAAGGATCATAATTGGGGTGGGAATCCAGGGGCCTCCTTGTTTTGTGAGTCAAGCTTTGTTGGTTTTATTTTGAAAGTCTGATTCAGAGGGCGACTTTCCTGACATTTAACTTTAACCTGAATGAAAATCTCTCCAATTTGGTGCCAGTTTCTCATTTTCCTTACCTCATTTTTCACGTTTTGTTATGAAATGATAGAACAGGTCTTAGGTGTTCAGAGAGAAAACATGAAACGGCGGCTTTTGTCTTTGCAGCATCGCTTCTGCTCTTTATCTCCAAGCTCTACAACATCATTATCTAGACACCGACCAATTACATGTTTGTCCTCTTGTGTGGAGGAATTCCCGACATATATGAAGGACAAAGGAAATGCCACGGTGATTAGAGCTCCACACAATCACACCTTACTGATCAATAGACGCTACGGCGAGACGGCTGGGGTCATTTAATGAAGAACTCACTGAAGATGAGAAGTAGAACATCTATTTTCACTTTCCAGATTCCTCCCCCTGCTAACAGCCGTAGCGATGAAGCTATAGAAGTGAACCGAGGAGGCAGAAAAGTAGAAAATGTCTTTTTGTCGGTGGGCAGCCATGACAGATTGGTAATGCACAGAAATAGACTCCCGCCTTCGAGAGAAAAGAGAGAAAAAGGGAGAGAAAGGACAAGCTGGAAGGGAAAAGAGAGGGATGGAAGATGGCGAGGGGCGATGGAGACAGTGATTTAGAGGGAGGAGAATAGATTTACGGAATGGCGAGCGGCCATGAGAGGGGGGAAAGATAAGAAAAGGAGGGAGAACAAGGACGAGGTTTTAGATCGAGAAGAAGAAGAAACGGAGAGAGGGAACGCAGAGGGAAGGAAAGATGGAGAACCGTGCACTGCTGACATATTGATCCGTATAGTGACCACCCTCCCACGTTTTCCTAAAGCCCCCAGCATGGATTACTGCTATAGACCTCAAACCACATAGGTCACCGGTCACACAAACACACCAAAGGTACAAGAACACACACTCACAGGCTTCAACACGCTGTCAGGAAAACACAACACGCTTCTAACTACCACAGTGTTGACAGGAAATATGTTGGATATGCTTGTTTGGAGAGTCACACACACACACACACACACACACTGATTCCTGGGGGCAGTGTGGGACACCATTCTTTGTGTTCATTGATCCAGAGCAAGAAAAGTCAGACCACTCAAGCTGTGACAGAATCTTGGCTCACACACACTTACACCTACACACACACACACATTTTGTCACATTTGTGTGTGTGTGTGTGTAAGATGGGGGGTGTTGGGAAGATAAATGGACAGAAGGGAGTAAGGGAGGAATGAGGAGGAGATTAGTTGGGAGAGGAAGAGAAGAAGACGGGGTGAGTTGAGGGAAAAGTCAGAAAGGTGAGAAAAGGGGGGGGGGTGGGAGTGGAGGAGAAAGAGTGATGGATGCGAGGAGGAGAGCGGGAAAGGAAGGAAAAGTAAATGAGAGGAGAGAAAGAGGGAGAAGCTCGTTGACATATTTACAGGCAGAGACAAAATCGTCTGTCGCATCTAAACGCATGCTTGATTAAAGTGGGACCTTGTGTGTGTGTTGTCCTGCGTGTGTGTGTGTGTGTGTGATCTAACCAGACAGCAATCCCCGCTCAAGGCCAAACCTATATAGATCATTTCCCAATCATCATATTATTGCCTTCAGGGATAGAGGAGCGAGGGATATACGAACAACAGTTTAACCCCTTGTATCCAACCTAATTCTGCTCTAAATTCAATCCTATGTTTCAAATCTTATGACTGAAGAACCACAAGGTCAAAATACCTCAGTGACACCTCATTTGGAAGATTAAAATCTCTTTCTTCAGAACATGTCATGTTTTAATATGTGGCTTAAGTCCATAACAGGATAAATGCAGCTGAAACACTTTCTTTCTCTTCATATTTTTAGAAACATTTTTGAAAATCATTAACTTCAAGATGCTTCATGTCAAACATAAAACATCCACCCCATCACTTCTACATCTTGTCATCTACATCTGGGTGACATTTGAGATTTCTAGGTAAAACCTTGTAGGAGTTAGAGAGTTTTTAGTCTCACCAGGTAGAGTTTACGCTCTCGTCCAAAGACTCTGTGCAAACAAAACCAGCATCATCAGTGCTCAGTGTCCTCCTTTTAGCCAACTTTGTGGAAAGGTTCGCCAAAAATCATGAAATTGTAGTTCCCAGTCACAACTTCTACCCTTTCTGTTGCACACATGAATGTGAATGAATATATACGACAATAAAATAAAGGTCTCGTCAATGATCTAAATGGCTATATCGGACTTTGTGTGAATGGTACTACAATTGGTTGAGTGTAAAAATGATTGACAGGCCTGTGAGCCAACAAACGACCCCTCTAATAGAGCTATAGCACAACACCATGTACGCTATTAGCCAGTCAAGCAGGGAGTGCTTGCTGTCTTTAACAAGCTGTCCTGGTATGATATCTCCACATATCTCCACTTTTTTCTTGTAGCTAGAACCTTAGAGGAATAAATACACCAAGCTTTGCCGGATTCACATTGAGGAGGAAATGCTCTAAGACTGTGAAGCTGCTGTTATTGATGAGAACGGACACGACAGACAGACAAACAACAGACTTTACAGGAGAAATTTCACCACTTGGAATAATTTGATGAAACAACACTTTTGACATGTTTGAACTCTGGATTCCTCGGGTGGAAAGGAGAGTGAATATTCAGGGTACGGGCGTCAGGATGTGATGTATTGACCTCAAACAGGTAGGACGTCCCAGTTGTTGTGAGTGATTCCTTCACTAATTACGTTTTGTTGGTGAAGAAAACTGTAAAACAAACTTAGAGACTGAAATGTGAAGAATCTGAAGTTTCCAATGCGGTAAAACATTCTGATGTTTGACTAA
Organism: Thalassoma bifasciatum; assembly: GCA_008086565.1. Taxonomy (NCBI): domain Eukaryota; kingdom Metazoa; phylum Chordata; class Actinopteri; order Labriformes; family Labridae; genus Thalassoma; species Thalassoma bifasciatum. Next base: position 44,385 of record RPOG01002837.1, read on the forward strand.
GGGCGTTGATGTTTATACTTTGATGATGTCATACAAATGGCAAACATGTCGCCAACAACCCGGTGGCGCATAAGGGGTTAACGACCGCTTTCTTGCTTCCCTTTCCTCGAACACACACACACACACGCTTCTATCTTCAAATCCTCCAATTTACCTCTCAAATACTTTCCCCATCCCGCCTCCACTTCTTTTTGCATCTTTCCTCTCCTTTTTCTCTTTTTATCGCCCACTTTAAACTTTTTTTTTTTTTTTTTTTTTTTTAAAGACAATCCTTCTCAAAAAAACCTGAACTCCGATTCAACTCGTCCTCGCAACAAGAAGCGGTGACAGTGGGTGGCGCCGCAGAGAGAGAGAGAGAAACAGACGTCTGAGCCGGTGGAGACGTGATCCTTGGAGAGTGGGTGGCGAACGGGTGAGGAAAACAAGGGAATTGGTCCCATGTTTGATTCTGACAGGAGTGCTAAATGAAATATTCAGAGGAACTTCACAGTGAGGGAGAGCGCTCAGAGGATTCTTCTTCAACATTAGTTTAGACTTTCTAACACTTTTCAACACTTTACCGTTCTATTTTAATCTGTTTTATTATGCTCAGTCTTCAACCGGATGGAGGTTTCTCGGATCCATCTCATCTCTTTTCTTCTGTTTGGGTACATTTTGAGGTAATGTGGTGGTGGAAATAGGAAAAGAGGACAAAAGAGAGGTAGAAGTAAAGTTCTTACATTGTACTCATTTAAACTTTTATACTTTACACTGTATAGCAGTGGCGTGCATAGATATTTTAAGGGCAGGGGCGAGAGAAGAAAAGGGCACGTAATGCGTGTGTTTTGGTTTCCTGAAGGGCAGTTTAGCACATTTTAACCAGTAAAAAGTGGCAGATTAGTGAAGTTTGCCAACAAGGAGAGCACTTTAACCTTTTTTTTGGCTCCCATCTAGGGCTGAACAATTTGTCATTTTCTGATCGAAATCGCAATGATCATGCCAAAGCTGCAATTTTTTTCCTGCTCCTGACTGACCCAGGATCTGTTGTTTCAGCTGTTTCACACACACACCTGTCTTGAGTGTAAGACTGTAGGGAAAAATCTTTTTTTTTCCCTTGAGATTGTTGTTTATTTTATTTTATTCAACTAGACACAATTAAGGATATTTTGCACTACATCATTTTTAAAAGTTACAGGCATGAAAATGGGTCAGGGCTGAAAAAGGTGAGAAGTACAAAACCCCTCCAGGGGGTCCGGGGGAGCAAATTTTGAATATTTTGCATTTAAAAGCATCAATCTGATGCATTTTGAGAGAAAAATCCAGCAGAATTAAAAGACAGTTGGTTTTGAATGTCAGGGGTTGACATTAAAGCCAATTCGAGGGCAGCAAATCAAATGTACTGGTCCCTCCACTTCAACTACTGGCCCAAGAACATGACTTTTGGTTTGAAAAATGAACATTTTACTTTCAAAATTAGGCAAAGCAACCGTTTGGATGCAAAAGGAATCTATTAAAAGCATTTTCTGATTCATTAAGTTTTTCTATTATGAATAGATAGAAGTTAGACTCGGGTTTTGAGAAGAGTAAAAATTCGACAAACTTCTTGAAAAATCTTCTTTTTTGCGTCTTGTATCCAATAATTTTGTATTTTTTCTCATAATTTCCACTTAAATCTTAGAATTTTGACTTTTTATATCAAATTCCAACTTTTATTTTAAAAAATTCCATTCTTTCAAAACGTAGACTTTTGTCATCTTGCAAATTTTGACCTTAAATGAGAAAGTTTGGACTTTTTTCACATAATCTTCAACTGATTTCTTAAACTTAAGACGTTTCATTTCAAAATCTCCACTTTTTATCTCAGAATTTTGTCTTTATTTCTCTTTTTGTATTAAAATATCAACCTTTTATTTACAAGTTTGAAACAATTCTTACCCTCAGTTTTCATTTTCATCCTTGCATTAGAGTAAAAGCTTTAGATGTTTTAATGGTTTGATGTCTTTTCTGTCAAGTTTGTAAATGCTATTGTACAATGTTCAGCCCTATTCCCATCCATTGTAAGATGAAAGCTAACGCATGTATGAAAATGGACCTCAGGCTCTGATTGGGCCCCTGAGTCTGACTTTAGACACGCCTGGCTTGAACACAATCCTGATTGGCTGCTCCTCAGGGGGTCGAGTGCACCAGAGCTAAAAGTTACAACCAAGTTACGGTGAGATTCAACCAGATCCAGGTCCAAACTGTCACAGCCTCCAGCTCTGGTGGGTGAGTTAACTCCCTCTGGTTTTACTCCTTTGTGCTCCGGCTTTATTTCACATCCGGCGAGCTGGAGTGCTTCATGGCTGATACACGAGGCTTTGATTTTTACTGGAGAACGACGCATCGACCAGTCAGACGCTCGAAAAACATTAAAGGAATATTTCACGAAGTTTAAAGAGAGTCCGACCCGAGCGCTCCTACTGAGAATTTCTCTGGCACTTCACATCACCGTCATGTGATTCTTTTTTGCACTATTAGTGGATGTGTCACAGTCGTTTTCTGAAAGCGCAGCAGGTGAGTGTCAGCTTAGTGGTGACCAACGGCTGAGGGAAATAAAGCTGCTGATTCTGCGCTAAAAATTGCACTTCCTGGGGTTTCCCACATTCACACCGCAAGAATCAATATGTTGACTGCCTGGTGTAAAAAAAAAAAAAAAAAGGACATGTGCTACTAATATGAACCACTGCTCCCATTCTGAAACCAATAACAGCCTCCACTTCTTCAGCAAATGAATATAATCAGGTCTCTACTGACCTTTGACCTTTTACATTTCACTCCTCAACTGTGATATCATCAGATTTTATTCAATGCATTTACTTTTCTTGGTATACTTGCAAAACTCATCTCTCCTCCTTGTAACTTACATTCCACTGTATAGGAATGTAAAAATAAGCTCGCTGTCGTCGTGAGGGAGAGAAAAAGTTGCATGTTTGTGTCACGGCTCAGTCTTGGCTCAGCATCTGAAGTGTCCCTCCTCTTTCTTTTTTTTTTTTTTACACAAACACTACGCTTAAAAAAAAAAGATAGAAAAGCTCGATACAGAAATTGGCCTCAGAGGAAAATAGAAAAAAAAAAAAAAAGAAACAGAAAATCTTGCTGGTTGACTCTTAAAGTGTGTAACACTGGCCCTCACAAAACTCTCTCCCTCTTTCCCTGCTATTCTCTCTCTCTCCCTCTCTCTCTCTCGCCCCCTCTGGTGAGACCAGCTGTCTCATAGCAACAGGATGACACCNACAAACACTACGCTTAAAAAAAAAAAGATAGAAAAGCTCGATACAGAAATTGGCTTCGGAGGAAAATAGAAAAAAAAAAATAGAAACAGAAAATCTTGCTGGTTGACTCTTAAAGTGTGTAACACTGGCCCTCACAAAACTCTCTCCCTCTTTCCCTGCTATTCTCTCTCTCTCCCTCTCTCTCTCTCGCCCCCTCTGGTGAGACCAGCTGTCTCATAGCAACAGGATGACACCGCTCCTGACTGCCTGACCACCTCCACACACACACACACACACACACAGACTCCACACACAGATACATGCATACATTGGCACATCCATATAGTTAATGTGGATCCCTGAGGAATGTAATTCATGACGCAGTTTGCTTCTCACTCACCTCTACCTTCCTTATTCTCTCTCTCTCTCTCTCTTTCTATTTCTACTATATATATATTAGAATCCTTATTACAAACCATTACATGACTTCTTGTTGCATTGTTTGATATATTTGCTCTGTTCCAGCAGAAAATCCTCAAAGTTTTTGGGGTTTCGAGGTTTTTTTTTTCTGCTCTTGTTCATCTCAAAGCAGCTCCATAGGGTTTGAAGCAGGCTGTCGTCTTCTTTGCTCGTTATGTAGTTCTGGCAGAGCTTTGGACTAATGTTTTGGCTCATTATCTTGCAGAATGAAACCCTAACCAACTAGGTTCATAAGAAAACTGCAGTTCATGAAGTGTCCACTAGAGGCTGTCTGCAGAAATAGGAGAAACCACATACACAACAATTCAAGACAGCCGGTTTTTACTGTAAAAATAAATATGTTTACAACCTGTTTTAGAAACAGTTTTGGTCTTGAAGGCTCAATCCTCTGTCTATACACTGTGGGTGGTTTTTTTATTATTATTATTTTTTGGCTCGTTATTTTCCAAGTTATCAAACTTATGAGTTTTGTTCATTTCGGGCATGGCTGATTGACCTGACAGGTAAGCATCCTGTAGCTAAAGCATTTCCAATTTGGCCCCCCATCAATGATGAGCATCATGATATTTTACTGTCTTTAGTAGAACTGTACAACTTGAAGGTTGGAAACTGTAAAAAAATTTCTAATAAACGACACAACAAATGATTATTTTGTCCAAACACATTCACTTTGACTTGTGAGTGTCCCAACCAACAAGTTTTTTTTAGGTACAAGTCGTGTCTTGGACAAATTTTGCTTGAGTTGAGAGCTATAAAATTCAACAAAGCGTCCCCTTGGGAGCCAAAACAAATATTGAAATACCCTCCTTGTTGGCAAACCACATTTATCTGCCCCTTTGGCTAATAAACAAGATAAACTTGCCTCCTGGAAGCCAAAACACATGCTTAAGTGCCCTCTTGGGAGCCAAAACGCCTATTTGGGAGCCAAAATATATACTGGTGTGTCTTCTGAGGAGCCAAAACAAATGCTAAAGTAACCTCTTGGGAACTAAAAAAATTACTGAACCCTCCTTGTTGGCAAACTACACTTATCTGCTCATTTGGCTTGTTAAAACATGATAAACTGAACTCCTGGGAGCCAAAACACATTGCTAAGTGCCCGCTCAGTAGCCAAAACCCATTTCTAATTCCCCTTTGGGCCCCAAAGTGTGCACCAAAATGCCTTTTTGGGACTAAACCAAATGCTAAAGTTCCCTCTTGTTAGCAAAGTTTGCAAAAGTTCTCTTGGAAGTGAAAATGTGCTAAGGTGCCCATTTGGGAGCAGAGATGTGAGCTGGAGTATCTTCTGAGGGACCATAAAATAGGATAAAGTAATCTCTTTGGAGCCAAAACAAATACTGAAGTACCCTTGTTGTTGGCAAACCACATTTATCTGCCCCTTTGGCTTTTTAAAACATAAAAAACTAAACTCTTGGGAGCCAAAACACATTCTGAAGTGCCTCCTCAGTAGTCAAACCGCATTTCAAATTCCCCTTTGGGCCCCAAAGTGTGCACCAAAATGCTTTCTTGGGAGCCAAAACTAAATGCAAAAGTTCCCTCTTGTCAGCCAAAATATGCAAAAGTGCCCTCTTGGAGGCTAAAACATGTGCTCAAGTGACCATTTGGGAGCCAAAATATGTGTTTGAGTATCTTCTGAGGAACCAAAATACAGTATTATGTAACCTCTTGGGAGCCAAAACAAATACTGAAGTACTCTTGTCGTTGGTAAACCACATTTATCTGCCCCTTTGGCTTGTTAAAACATGATTAACTGAACTCCTGGGAGCCAAAACACATTCTTAAGTGCCTGCTCAGTAGCCAAACCGCATTTCAAATTCCCCCAAAGTGTTAACAAAATGCCTTCTTGGGAATCAAAACATGTTCCGCACCAAAAAGCAGTTGAAGTGCTCTTCTGGGAGCCAAAATAAAAGTACCCTTGTTGTTGGCAAACCACATTTATCTGCCCCTTTGGCTTTTTAAAAAATATAAAACAGAATTCCTGGGAGCCAAAACACATTTCAAATTCCCCTTTGGGCCCCAAAGTGTGCACAAACGTGTCCTTTTGGGAGCCAAAACACGTGTGGAGTTTCCTGCTCAGGCTGACAAGAACTTATTCAAGGACTCAATGTTGTTACAAAATGTCTTATTCAAGAAAAAGTGTGCATGAGAAACTGAAAATAACTCAAAAATCTCAACAATGCTGGAAAACTCAGTCCAAGAGGTAACGACAAAAACCTTTGATTTTTAAGAATGGGTGCAGGAAACACTTGATATGGGAGATGCAGAAAGTGTGATGATGAGACGAAAGAAGCCATTCAAGAAATCAAAGCTTCTCTGTTTGTTTCACTTCTGAGCATCCTTCAATCCTGTGTGTGTCCCTTCATTATTATTTACAGTGTATGTACAGTGTTTCAAACAGAAAATTAACAGATTAAATGACGCAGACAGAATCCTAAGTCTCTTTTCAGCCGGTGTGAGCGGGGTAGAGCTGCAGCATCCTGCTTTTGTTTTGAGAGACAGTCCCCCTCCTCTGTTGTCCCAGACACATCGAGTCTGAGCCTCTACAGGACGAGTAAAGCATACCAAAGTGATGAATGCCCCTGACAGGAGGGGGGAAAGAAAAGAGAGGAACCTCTTCAGGCTTTTTCAAAGACACCACTTCTTTCTTCTGGCATCACATTCAAATAGAAATAAGACGGTAAAGACACAAGTCTCCTCGTTAAAATTACAAAGGTTGTACTCGTACTGTCCTTGAAAGGAGTCTGGCTTTAGTGTAGGGATGCGAACACACACCCACACATGCACATTTTCCAGGCACACAAACATCAAACCCATCCAACACTGACGCTGCCCGCACCTTTTTTCATGTCTGGGGGGAAAAAATCGATACGGACAAAAAGAGTATGCAAGAAGAGAAAAAAGGAGAAGAGGAATGAGAAAGGCACCCTTCCACAAAGGGAATAGCAGAGTATCTATTACACATCAAAGAAATTTCACCCTCACTTTTTTTTCAAATATCACCCCTGTTTACTTCCAATCAAGACACGGTGGCGATGAAAGGGAAGAGGGAGAGGGGGGTAATGTAGCTCAGAGGTCACGGTGGGAATGGAGAGAGCGTGGTACGGCAACTCCAATTGATTCTGTTGAGTGTGTTTGCATTGAAAAGTGTAGATTCAAACACATGCTGGGAAGCTATAAGGGAGTACACACACACACACACTTATTGGAAGAAGTGCTTGGCTTTTTTCAAGACTTTGGATTTTGTTTTCGCAGATTAAGACTCAGATAATTCCATTAGAGAGGCTGAGCAAGCACAGAGCGATGAAGTCAGGATTGGAGGGAGCTTTACATCCTGCCAAAAGGGTTTCTCTTCGTGCCATCTTTAACCCCCAGGAGTATATGCTTGGGAGAGAAGACGCAGACACCACATGCACCAAAAAATGCTCATTCCAAGGAAGAAAAAATGTCGATATTTTTCTGCATACACACAAAAATTATGGGAACCTAATTTAATGTTGTGCTGTGTGACCTTTTGAGGCAATCACTATAATCAAACTCCTGCAACTTCAAATAAGGCCTCTGCACTTGCCCACACATATTTTTGCCCACTCTTAGTGAAAAAACTGCTCTGGCTTTCTCAAGTTTGAGGGCAGTCATCTTTTGTCTTGTCTGTTTAGGTTGTATACTATTCAAATTACACACTACAGGATAATCAGGCTGATTTTGTGCCTCACGATCAGAGCCAGCAAAGGTTTGAGTTTCTGATATTTGCAAATGACATCACCAGTGAAAATCAAAGTTTTGTGGGCTTCTGAAATCAAGTAGTTGATTTTTGGCAACAGTATGTGAATGTTTATACCACCAAAACTGACAGAAAAAGAGTAGAGTTAGTCTGAAATTGCTACTGCAATGGAGTAACCCGGTCAGTGACCACGAACAGTCACTGAGCATAATCATAACTGTCATCTTCATTTAAAAATCGGTCTCATTCAGCTGCCTACCTATGTCACGTGCTTTTGTCACTTTTATTTACACCGAAGTCACGTTTTGCTACATAAGGCTTTAGATGTTGAGCGTGAAAAACCTGATTCTCTGCAGAAGAAATGGTTAAAAAGAACCCTGGCTACCAGAACGTCATTTTCCTAAATGATCAGTGTTTTTACCAGCTACATAAGAACGAGAATAAAATCTCTCAAAATATCTTAGTTTGTATAAAATTTGAAAAAAACCTTTCACCTGTAGGCCGCCATTGTTGTTTAGTGATGTCATATGGTTGCACCGGGCTCGATCTCATACAGGATCATGTAAGTCCTGGAGCGGACTTCAGTGGTTTCCCGTGGAAGTTTTGTGGGTTTGTGTTGGAAAATAGTCGGCACAGCATTTGGCTTTAGTCTCCGTTTATAATGACCCACACCTGTCAGCTCTTTCATCAGCATGGGCCGGCTAAATGCAGCAAATGCTTCTGGGGAGAAGTGGCCAGAACATAACCGCGGGTCCATCGGAGGTTGTTTACGCCCACAAGAGATTTCCCACAACTTCCTTCTTTTCTTGTCTTTTGGGAAGCTGTGCAGACTAACATCAGTCTCCTTGTTTCCTTTGGACTGAAAAGTGCACCCAAAAGCAGCCACATGTGGTATTATTATGTTTTTTTCCCTCCTGAAACCTAGTGACTTACGGCGACTAGTAGTGAGTAAACGTCCAAATCCAGATGCTCGGCACCAAGCAACCAATCTACCTCATCAACCCAGAATGCATTGCGGCAGTAAAACAATGGCTGCGCCCGAAGGATAGAAACTGTGTTTTAAACTGTATTTTTTTAAAAGAAAAACCAATTGGTTATGTCTTTTAACAACAAATTCTAGTCTGCGACAAACATTTAAGCAGATTCATGCCTGTTAGTCCTTACAGTCGGGGTTCCCTTTAATGTGTGTTCTGCCCAGTTCAGTTTCTGATCTTATTGATTGTCAATTGTTGATTTTGAGATTTTTTTTTTTTACCAAAACCTCAGCCCAAAAACTCGCCCAACTTGTTTAACTCAGGTCTGGTGAAAATTTTGTCCCATGCAAATAAATCCCCCAAATTCCCTTAATAGTGCCCCCTTCATTTAAAAAAACAACAACTTGTAAACAATTTCTAAATTAGGCTCTCAACACATTCTCACGTTCATCAATGATAACAGACCTCAGTAAACACCCTCCTACCCAACAACCTTACCACACATCCTAAAACCAAATGGACTTGGACCAAAGATCCTGACCAGACACTCACCCCAAATGCCCCCTGACCCAACAGCTTTGGACCAAAGGGCCTTACAGAAAGTCCTCAAATTTACCAGCTTAAGCCTTCAGAGCCTTAACAAACACCCTCAAACCTAATGGTTGTTACATTTATGCATCATGCCTAGACCAACAAAAAAACCCTCTTGCACCAAGTTCCCAAACCCAACAGGAAGTCAGACATTTTTCAATATAAAATCATGACCAGCCATTTTGCATGGTACATCTGTGAACAATCTCTACCTGGGTTTTTCATCCAATCAACTTTAAATTTGGCGTATGTGTTGTTCACTCAATGAGGATGAAAAGATACAGAAGGATTTTTTATACCTGAAAAGTTGTGACTCCTCAAACTGTGATGTCTCGCCATGAACCAATAAGGTCAAATCTGCTTTAAACTTCAAAGACTAACACATCTAAAGGCTCAATTCTCCTCTTACAACATAGCGCCAACCTTTGGAAACACCTGGTACTACCTTTCAAAAACATTATCCGATTATCACTAAATCAAACACACTCATCGTGGTATGAGTTTTGGTCTTAGAAAAGGGTCACTTCCCATGATTCCCAGTGATTTGTCAGGTGACAACTACAGAAAAGTCACAGCTAGAACTAGTGGTCAAAAGTGAAACTGCAACGTCTTGTATGGTTAGAATTACCCATGTGTGTTTGCTCTGGAGGCCTGAGTCAGATTTGTGAAGAGACATCCAGAACACGTATTGTTCAGCTGCTGATATTTGTTTTGTCATTCAAGGGGGATGTTTTCTACCACTGAGAGAGAAAGGGGGAGGAGGGGGGGTCACCTCGTTACGATGCTTTCATTGGAAAAAAGTCAGGGTGACTTTGGGACAAAAAGGAAGGCTTCTGTGCCGCACGCCGGAGGATGATGTAGGAGATTTGATTTGAGAACGCCCGAGGTCTTTACAAGTCCAATTTTGTTTGCGGTGAGCAGGGGAAGGATGGAATGTCGAGGAGGGAAGCTCAAACAGAACAAATATCAAACATCAAACCATAGATGCAGGCGTATGCCCTACGAATCCACAAACACACGGCGATGTGCGTACACACGCGCTCTGCGGCGGGCGAGTACAGGCGAAGCATCAAAAGCAGGTAGAAGAGCAAGATCAAGAGAATCTCCACATATACAAAAAAAAAAAGAAGAAAGAAATCAACACAATTTCAGAATTCTTTCATGTCAGAAAGAAAGTCATTGTCTCCCACAATGCCTTCTGTTTCAGTCCCAAGAATAAAAGACCCTTAAGTTCATCCTTTGTGGTATGAACAATGTGCAGAAAGGTGCAAATGTAATAGCAGACAGATCAAACTGCGGTCGAATGCTGTGAACTCCATTGATCTCCAGGACATATTCATCCCCACACTCTCTAAAAAAAACACATCACACACACACTTACACATCGTGACACAATGGGAGCAGTGATTGCGTCCTCACAGCTGTCGTGGACGCTGCTGCTTTGGGTCATGGAGAGTCCAACTAGGGGGGTTTTCTTTGTGGCATTTTATCGCTACTGCTGAGCCAAAGGGTGAGATTCTGGGATTGAAAGTGAAAGAAAATGTTTCATATCTGATTGTGATGTTGAGATATTTCAACACTCTCCACAGTCATGAAAGTGTCAGGACATCTGTCAAAACACAGAAATCTGATATTTTAACAGGCTATTTGTGGCCACAGCTGGAAATCAAACCAAACCCCAATTGCAATGAAGATGGGACATTGTGTAAAACCTATAATCAATTGAATGCACAATAAAGACAATATATTTATCGTTCACACTTGGATAATTCCACAGGTGAACAGGTTCATTGGAAATAGGTAAGTGTCATGATTGGGTATAAAAGGAGCATCCCCTAAAGGCTCAGTCCTTCACAAACAAAGACGGGGCCAGGTTCACCACTTTGTCAACAACTGCGTGAGGTGAGCAAATAGTCCAACAGTTTAAGAACAATGTTTCTCAATGTATACCTGCAGGAACTGATGGATTTCATCATCTACAGTCCATAATATCATCAAAAGATTCAGAGAATCTGGAGAAATCTCTGCACCTAAGCAGCAAGGCCCAAAACCAACATTGAATGGCCGTGACCTTTGACCCCTCAGGCGGCGCTGCATTAAAAACCCACATCATTGTGTAAAGGATATTAGCACGTGGGCTCAGGAACACTTCAGAAAACCATTGTCAGTTAACACAGTTCATCACTACATCTACAAGTGACAGTTCAAACTCTACCATGCAAAGACAAAGTCAGACATCAACAACACACACAAACGCCGCCGCCGCCGGCTTCTCTGGGCCCGAGCTCATCTGAGATGGACTGAGGTAAAGTGGAAAAGTCTGCTGTGGTCTGACGAGTCCACATTTAAACTCTTTTTGGAAATCATGGACGTGGTGTCCTCCAGGCCAAAGAGGAAAAAAACAATCCAGATTATTCTCAGTGCAAAGTTCAAAAGCAGCATCTGTGATGGTATGGGGGTGTGTTAGTGCCTATTGCATCATGGGTAACTGTCACAGTATCTGTGAAGGCAGCATTAATGCTGAAAGGTACAAACAGGTTTTGGAGCAACATCTGCTGCCATCCAAGACACTTTGTCTTTTTCAGGGACAAAACTGATTATTTCAGCAAGACAATGAAACCAAGACACATTCTGCTCCTGTTACAACAGCGTGGCTCGGTAGTAGAAGAGTGCAGCTACTAAATTGTTTTGCCTGCAGTCCAGACCTGTCTCCCAATGAAAATGTGTGGAACATTATGAAGCGCAAAATACAACAACGAAGACCTCAGACTGTTGAGCAACTGAAGTTTCAATAATTAGTGTCCTCAGTTACCAAATGCTTATTGAGTGTGGTTCAAAGGAAAGGTGATGTAACACAGTGAGTTCATAGACTTGATTCTGCTATACCTTAACCAGTTCAAATCCAGTTTCCTTTTTTCTGACATTTCAGTCCGTCCACACGTGCTTTCAAGTTCATGCAGAATATCTCTGCAGCTGCATCCTGAAAATCTGCCTAACAAGATGTAAACACAGCATGTTAGTGGTTCTTTCAAACAGCTGAGGTACGTGACGCCGACCACCTCCACGGGCGGTCACATCACAGCCAGGAGTGTGTGCTCGGCACTCCGTGTTCTCATTTACCAGAGTCCTGCCTCGTGGGTAGAAGCCTCGCTCTGAAGTCCTCTAGCCCTCTAACTGAAGAATTGTGGCACGATCTGTTCCCATCAGTCATCACTTCCTCTCCTCATCCTCAGGAAGCAAAGTGTGGCTGTGCTCATTAGTTCGGTTGCCTCCTCAAGTCCGGCAATAAAACATGACTGCCCGTTTCAAATCACGATGTAATCCAGGCGTCCCTCTCTCCCGTTTTCTCTGCCACACACCTGCTGTGAGCTACACCTCTGAAAAAAAAGTCGTAAATTACTCGTTATTCTTTTTAAAAGTAATCAGGGGTGGAAGTAGTTAGTTACAAATACTCAGATTACTGTAATTAAGTAGTTATTTGGGGTACTTGTACTTTTATGAGTAGATTTTCAAGTCTGTACTTTTATTTGTACTGAAGTAATCATGATGCCATGTAATCTACTTAGTTACTTTAAAAATCATAGTTGAGTACTGAGCACAGTTGTCATTCATATCTCAACCTTTTATCTGCATTTTTGTAGCCAGTAAGGTGATTTGATAGCAAACAAGTCAATGGAAAACAGCACATATGGATGAAAAACAAAACAAAACAAAAAAATGTTAAAGGATGTTAATGATTGATCGCTTATTGGTTTTGTGTTAAGAATTTAACCAGTTAAAAATGTATTCATGGATATTCTATCGATTGTCGTGGCAGCAACTGCACCTCATCTAATTTTGTTTTTTTGTCTGCCTGAGACCTTTGCTGAATAAGGAAATAAAAACTTCAAATGAGAAAAAGAAAGACAAAAAAACATGAAAATGAGCGAAAAACACTTGTTTTCTATCTTATCAGTTATTCATGATTATTGATAGTGTTTTAACTATTGGTAAAGCAAAACACAAAATTTATTGCCCTATCTGGAGAGGTGACGGTGACATCACCAGTTAAAGTTACTAATGATCTGAGTGGTTTTTTTTTTTTAACAAATACTCTGTACTTTTACTTGAGTATTTTTCTAACAACAGTACTTTTACTTGTGATTGAGTAATATTTTAGAAATGTAACAGTACTTGTACTTGAGTACAGATTATCAGTACTCTTTCCACTACTGAATGTAATATTATTACTTTACTTATTACTCCCTGCCAAAAGTAGTACAGTACATTAGTAGTGATTACATTACTTTCATTTACACACCAAGTTGGTAATTGTGTCCTTTGATAAGAGAGGGAAAACCAGAGGATTCTGACGCTGCTTCCTGCTTCTCTCATGCACAATTTGATGATATTTACTAAGTCTGAGTGTTTTTTTTCTCTTATGACATCTTTGTCTGTCAGAAAAATATACTGTCCTACCCTGGATAACGTTTGTTTTTTTTGTTTTTTTTTTTACTGATTTTCAACTGCTTTCTGCGACATTTGTTCTTTTTTTTATACTAAGCCCTTGTAGCACTTTGAGATTTCTTGGAGATGAAAAGTGCATTATGAATAAAATATATTGATATTATTTTTATTTTTCTGAGTTTTCACATGACCTCTAAATCAGAAGTGAAACTGCAGGTGCGTTATTTCCTGCAGCCTATGAATCCGTTAAACTTACAGGCTACATGAAATACATGTGAGAACGAGAGACAAAGTTTTTTAAATCCAGCCAAAGTCGATCGAATATAAAAGAGACGTAGTAAAGTGACATAACTTACATCTGACATGATACTGTCGACTTTCTCCTCCACAAAACTACAGTAACAGGCGTATTTCCGGCCATTAAACTTAAACACATAATTCTCCATCTTTCAAGCTTGCTTGGGTTGCCAGTGGTTAAAAAAAAAAAAAAAGAAGAAGAAGCCAAGAAAACTACCTGTGACTGAGCCTGAAAGATGCTGTATTCTGCTGGAAAATCTCAAACCTGGCAACCATGACTGGACCCTTGCTGCTTGGATAAACATTATGACATTACACTGTGGATTGTTGCATTATAAATCATAAACAACAACGTTAAAGAAGCAACAAGTCACTTTTTGGGTGAGTAACTGTAATATTATTCGAAGTAATGTGTTAATGCCCAACACTGTTAAATACCATCTGCTAATGCAAAAGTAATCATATCAAAACAGCACATGTTGAAACGGAAAACATTGTGAAAACAAAGAAAAGAATGGAACAAACAAGCCACAAAAGGTGTGTTTTTCTGTCATTCCCCCTTCACTAGAATCAGGATTAAATCCGTCCAACAAGACTTCCCTCCCTCTAAAACTCCAGACTTTTATTTTGTACCTTCGCCATCTCCCTATCTGCATGATCTAACCTCTCTACACCACAATTACCTCCTTCTCGCCCCCTCTTTTCACCCGTCTCCCCTCCTCTCTCTGTCCTCTGTCTCTTGCTGCATTATCATCACTCTCCATCTGTGGCTCTCTGAGGCGAGACACAGCACCTCTGTCCTCCTCTCCATCACTCCATCTCTCTCTATCTTTCACTCTCCGGCTCTGGAATTACAGAGACAGGCAGCAACAAGGACCTTGGCAGCTCTGTCTTATTTCGATTTTACCTTCTTTTTGACTCTTCCTAGTCGTTCTCTTTCTCTTATCTTATCATTGTCAGTGTTTGGATTTAACAAATGCTTCATCTGTCTTGTATTTTTTTTCAGATAGGAAACTCTCAGAATGAGCATTGTACACGGATAGAAATAATTTCTGAAACAAGCTTTGAAAATGATCTGACCTCATTTGTATTTGGCGACATTATAAGTGAAGGTGAAAGTGCAAAGATTAGCCAAGAGATCGAAAACTTTCAGTTCCTGCAAAAACATTCCCAGGAACAACATGTTTCCTGTGGCCCACTGCTTTTTTTTATTTCCACTAGGTGCCCAAGATCGGCCCATATAACGTAACATATAAGGGGGGAAAAAAAGTAATTGCAATACCCCACCAGACCAGTAGAGGGCAGTGAGAATGAAGCAGATGTAGCCCTCAGACAGCTTTGGATTATCATTAAATACTTATTGATGGATACTTTTATTAATATATAAATATAAAGCTAAACAGGAATAGATTCCCAAGGTCCTGTTCTGTGTTTCAAAAGCTACTGTAAACTGATGTCAGAGGGCCTGTTAGTCAGAAAATTAGAAAGCTACAAAGTCAGAAGGACTGTTTATAAGCAAATCTGACGGCCAGTTAGTCAGAAAATTAGTTGGGAGGCCTGTTAGTCAGATAATCAGAAAGCCACTTAGTCAGAGGGCCTGTTAGTCAGAAAATCTGAAATCTGGAAGGTCAAAAAAGTCTAAAAGTCCCCTTGTCAGTCAGGGAAGCAGACAGCTGATTAGTCTAAAAATCAGGAAGCCAATTACTGAGAGGGCCTGTTAGTTAGAAAATGAGAAAAGCCATTAGTCAGCAGGACTGTTGCTCAGAAAATCTGGCAGCCAGCTAGTTAGAGAATCATAAAGTGAGTTAGTAAGGAGGCCTGTTAGTCAGATAATCAAAACCAGTATGTCAGAAAACAGAATACCTATTTGCCAGAGGGTCTGTTGGTCAGATAAACAGAAAGCCAGCTATTCATAAAGCTGTTAATCAGAGAATCAGAAAGCTGGTTAGTCAGAAAATCTGAAAGCCTCTTAGTCAGAGGGCCCACCAGTCAGAAAATCTGAAATCTGGAAGGTCAAAAAAGTGAAAAGCCATTAGTCAGCAGGACTGTTACTCAGAAAATCTGGCAGCCAGCTAGTTAGAGAATCAAAAAGTGAGTTAGTTAGGAGGCCTGTTAGTCAGATAATCAAAAAACCAGTATGTCAGAAAATCTGAAAGCTAGTTAGTCAGAGGGACTGACACTCAGAAAGTCTGAAAGTGTACCATGTAGAAGGCCCATTGGGTAGAAAAACAGAAACCCAATTCGTCAGAGGGCCTGTCAGTCACATAACCAGAAAAGCCACCTAGTTTTAAAGCTGTTAGTCAGAGAATGAGAGAGCAAGTTGGTTAGATGGTCTGTTAGTTAGAAAATCAAAACCAGCTAATCAGAGAGCAGGTTTGTCGGAAAATCTGAAGCTCTTTTAGTCAGAGGGCCTGTTAGTCATAAAATCAGATAGCAAGTTAGCTAAGAGGCCTGTTAGTGAGAAAATCAAAACCAGTGAGACAGAGGGCCTATCAGTCAGAAAAACAGCAAGTCCACTCATCAGGTCAGGTAATCGGAAAGTTAGCAAAGGTTGTTAGTCAGAAAGTCAGAGAGCCTGTTAGTCAGAAAATCGGATAGTGGGTTAGTCAGGAAATTGTATAGATAGATGGACAGCTAGATAGATGGGTAGAATGTTCTTACAACTGTCTTATAAACAAATGTGATAAATTCCAGATCCTGGACCTGCCATAAAAAACAACATTTTTCCAAGGTTTGGTTTTATCTCATAGGTCTGTTATAATAAAACAATAATAATATTTGACTAAACTTGGAGACAGTTTTTTTGTTTGGTTGTTTGTTTGTTTTTTACAGAAACGAACAAAACAAAACAGTTTTCAAATTGAGCACTTGTTTGTTACTTTCACTGTTAATAAACGTGTCTGTCAGCCCTTGGTCTTTTTCACAGTACGCAATACGGCCCTTTTGGATAAAAGTTTGGAAACCCCTGATTTAAAATATGCAAAGACAAGTTTTCCATTCCTGACTCGTCACAACACGTCACTCACTCCCTCCCGCTTCATCTGCCCCCCTCCACGTTCACCGGAGCCTATTTCATGCCCCTGAAATCTGCCGCTTGGCGCCGGTCGCTTCTCCACTCATCCCTCTCCATATTGCTCCATCGTTCCGCTCCATCCATCCCTCCATCTCTCCTCCTCTTCCTCATCCTCTACTCGCTACTCTTGCTTCATTTGGCTCATGATGAGGTGTCACCGCTCTGCCCTTGAGTGGGCGAGGATCCCCTCTGACAAAAAAGTGTTTGTGTGTGTGTACGCTGAGAGTGGATGTGTGTAATGAGATTGCCTGTTCCTTTCTGTGTGTGTTCAGTGTGTGTGTGTGTGTGTGTGTGTGCGCGTGTGTGGCCACTGCTCGGTCGGTAGAAGTGACAGACATCAGGATTGTGCTGTCACAGCAGGAGAGGAGATGATTTACTTGTCAGTGGAGGCAGATAGAGCGCACAGATAAATGCACTCTGCTGCTGCAGGGATATTGTACAGATGCCAGGCTGACCTGCTGGGACATATATAACACGGAGAAGGTAAAAGAAGCATTGATGCGGAGTGAGGGAGGGCACATGTTGTCTACCTGTAGAGTGCACGTTTGTTGAAGAACATGACTCACTCCGTGTCGTTCTCCTGTCTCTCTGTTCGAGCTCACAGTTTCTCACTCTTCACCCCAGAGAGGAGGAGAGTGAAGCAGCCGTGTGCTGTGAGGCTTGTCTGAAAGCACTTATTGCTTGATGGGAAATAAAGCTGGAGCAGCCGTAGGGGGAAAACTGAACACTGGCTTTCCAGTTAGCGCCAGCACTTGGAAGTATTGCTACAAAATGCACATCTAACAACGGACAGGAGGGAAAAAAGGTGACCACACATCAAAATTCTGTAAACAAAGAGGCTGTAAACGTGTGTTTTTTGCTGCAAGGATAGTCCTTTTGAATTAGTGTGTGTGGTTTCTGGGATTTATACAGTCAGCCTCTAGTGGACACTTGATGAACTGCAGCCTTTGACACTTAAGCATAGGATTTATATTGAAAGACGAGACCTTGCTGCTTGATTGCGATTTATCAAATTACTGTATTACTCCTAATATAAGCCATAACCTGACAAGTACAGACAAAAATCTTATTTTGAGACATTACTAGCCATTTTTAATTTATTTATTTAGTGTTAACCCTTTAACTACCTCCTCAACCAAATGGTTTAGCACATTTTGAGTAACTATACTTTAATAATAGGAGTCCCTAACTTAACTTTTTAGCCATGTCTACTACTTAGTAAAAGTGTGGGATGGATCTTGAGCCTCAAAAGTATTTTTTTTCTATTGCACTACCACAGTCAAGTCGTTGAGATGATGTATTGAAGTCATACAAATGTGCTTTTGCTTTGCACTTTGTTCTTTTATTTTTTTTTTAAATGAAGGTTTTGCATAGTAGCATTCAATCACAATTAAAAATAAAAGTGAGAATTATTTGTTATTGCACATTTTTTTCAAAATAAAAAATTTACAAATGCTGTTTTTTCTTGTTTTTATTCAATATTTCCCTTGGTTGAAATAAAACTGCTGAATATTTTGTGGCATACTTACAGAAATCAAAGCTGTTCAAAGCCCTGGATATTTATGAGCAATGAATGTCTTTCTAACTATCATTTTATGCGACGTTTGTGGTATTTGTATTAAATTTCATACGATAACCACCAAGTGACACTTCAGCCATTGGATAGAGGTCAATATTTTTAAACTCAAAGGTTCGTTTAAAAAAAGAAGAAAAAAAAAAGATTGTGGTTATTTTGCACCCATTGCAACAAGAAATGCTTAAAAATGCTCCTATTCCTTTTTTCTTGGTGGGGTAGTTAAATGGTTAATTGAGGAATATAATTCAAAAGATGTCTTCTTTGAACAAGTATTACATCTAACTTGAATGGACTAATCAGGACAATTCAAGACATCTAGACTTTTCATAGTTATCACATTCAAGGGCCTGATCTACTAAAGGTTTGTGCATATAAAAGCCCTTGCAAACTTGACAGTATATACAAAGCTGATCTACAGATCGGGTGCACTATGAAATATGTCTGTCAAACGCGTAAAATAGCACAAGCAATCCATTTAGTGTATCTGCATTCATGAATATGCAGAATATGTGCAGAAAAGACAGAAAAATTCCTTGCAGCACTGCATTTTCTTGCGTATGGATCATTCCAGCACACCAGCACAGTTAGTGCCGACGTTGTTTTTTATTTCTTCTGCCAAGGCTTTCAACTCCATGGCTTTAAACTTCATTTTTTTTGTTCTCTGCTCTCTCAAACTATGTGCTATTAAAGTAGATCAACCACAACACGCCCACTAGTAGTACGTGTTAGTTTGCATACGTAATTTAGTACTCCTTTGCAACAATTTTCTGAGCTATGATGAAAATTCTAGTTATTTTATTGTCATATCTACAGGCAGCAGAGAGAAAGCAGCTGAAAAGAGTACATTTTTCCTGTTTGTGAAAGCTTTGTGCCTCCTAAAATGTTGAAACAAAGGTTTCAGATTTAGTCTGACTTGGACTAAACTGGAGTAAAGTTAATTAACTGACTGGATATACAGGCCTGTGCAGGTCACAGTCTAACTTGAACTTGTCTGAAGTATTCAAAATGAAGAGAGCTGCACTGGTGTGAGCTTCACTCCACCACACTGGCCTGTCCTGCTTGTTGAGAAGGTTAATTATCATAAGACCAGACAATCCTCCTCCTACTCCACTGCTGCCACTGGGTGTGATCTTGAGTTCATGGTACGAGACTCGGCAATGGCTGCAGTTTGGGAGGTGACAAATTGAAAACTAATAAAAGCCATGAACTGTGAAATATATGGATGTAGTCTCCATGACATCATCCACTGGAAAAGCTTGACCTATACTTGCGTGAAGGGAAGATGAGGTAAGAAGGTGGGCTTTGAGGTCCCGTTTACATGAAAACCCAACTTGTTCTCCGGGTGTCAGCTTGAGGCTGGCGCCGGAAGAAACAGCAATTACATACACACTGGGCCAAAAAAGCCATTTTTTTCTCGCAAAAAGAAACATGTCAGAGCCTGGGGGAAAAAAAAAAATCACTGTCTGGATTCACTAATTTTGCTACCAGCACACGCTGTCCAGGGGTGAATTTATTTCTAACTCAGCAATTTAGAAGAAATTAAGGGTGGTCTACTCCCTGCGTGTTTTATATGTTAAATTAAAGTGAACAACAACATAGTAAAATCAGTTGTTTGTATTGAAAGTTTTTCCTCTTTTATTTTAAAGTCAGTACAGGCACAGGAAACAAGAACTGGAAAGGACAGATTAATGTGAGAAAAAAACAAAACAAACATGGCTGCTTAGCAACTGTTTGGTCTCTCTTTTCTAAACCAATGCAGTCCTCTGCATTATTCCCCTCTAGAGCAATGACTGTACGTAATATGCATTGTTTACATTTTCTGATGAGTGCATTGGTGGCAATTTGTGCGTTTTACTGAGCTTGTATGTTTTTACTTTAGAAGATGATCAGTGATTCCCAACCTGTGGGTCGTGGCCCCCTGGTGGGCCGTGAAGGTAGAGCAAGTGGGCCGCGAAATCATTTCCAAACAATAATTTTATTGGGGTGTAATTATATAAAGATACAATGTACAAATAGATAAATAATATACACATGATGATGTTTGAAATGTTGAACTAAGTTGAGTTTTAAAGGAAATTAAAACAGGTCAGCTATTCATATATGAAAAAAGTCCCCCAAGAAGGCATTTTATTGCCCCATAGGTAGCTTGACTCTGAAATTTTCAAAAATGGTCAAAAATGTAACAGAAATGCTGAACCTGAAAAGTAACAAAAAAGAATAAAGTAAAACCCAAAATAAAAAAAACTGCACTAGAATGTTACAAGTTGTCATATTTTGGGCAAAAAGTTAGAATGTTTTTGGCTTAACCAGTTATCACGTTGTAGGTTTTATAACATTTTTGGGGGGTCATTGTTACAAATGGGGTTCTAAAAAGGCTTTATATAGTACGGCGGCCTTGTATAGCAGCTGCACTTTTTAGGTTGGAGGTGGGCCTGGAACATTTTTGAGCTCTTAAAGTGGGCCCTAATTTGGAAAAGGTTGGGAACCACTGTTTTATATAATACGCAATGGGAACACAGGGAAGCCCAAGCCCTTTATTATTATTATTATTATTATTATTATTATTAAGCTTCAAACAGAGATAAGTGGAGGATAAATAAAATTTCTGTTTATTGTGATTATGGAAAACTTAATTTACTGTAGAAAACTATATAGGCTATACATTTAAATTTTCAATTTAACTTAATGAGACATGTTGCTGAGCCTGGGAGCTTTTAAATGAATAATTACTTAAAGGCATCTAAACAAAGTTAAGTGTTGGAGTTTGTCTTATTCAAAATTTGACATCAGTATTTTTACTTTTACTGCAAGAGAACAGTTGCTCCAAATATTGGTGTTGGCCGCCTTAACTACTAGTAATCGGTATAGGCTCTGAAAAAAACATATTGGTCAAACTCAAATATGGGTTAAAGACTGTACAAAGTAACAAAATGTACAGTAAAAAAAAAAAAAAGTTACAGCATGACCTTAATACTGAGTTTTAAAGAGACAGACGCCATAAATACAAAGCAAACGTGCTCTTACTGCTCCAAACACTAATTCCCATGAGCATCAATGCAAAGAAAAACTGCTAGATCAGCTGCGTTCGCCACAATAAAGAGGCATTGATTTGTGTAACTGCCATAAACAAAAGTAGTCATTATCCTGTCAAAGCAGTGTCAGGTAATAATTACCAGATCGTGATTACCTTGTCTCTGCAGCCTAATTTAATTTCAAATTGAAATGCTGTTGACAAATCAAGGCACATAGCAATAATCTCCATATGATCATGGCAATTTAAGGGGGAATGAAATGACCAAGATTAATAACAGATGTGGGTCCCTGTTTAGCTCAGCGCTGCAGATCAGTCCATTAACTTGTCATTGCTGGACAGAGGGGACATCATCGCCTGTGGCAGAGCTGGTAATGACAAATGTAAATGTGTCTTCATGGTGGGATACACCTCTTATTAAAGTCTAATATGGCATGTGTAGTAATCAGGCCTGTGGCGAGGATTTAGGATGCTGATCAAATAGAAGCGAGTCATTTCAGACGCATGATCGGGGATGAAGACATCACCTTTAAAGGACTTAAAGAGGAAGCAGGAAGGAAAACATGACACTTTTCAATCTCAGGTGACGAAATATGGGGTTATGAAGGATAATTAAAAGTCAACACAGCAGAGTTGGTGTATGTGATTTATGCTGTGTGTCAGTGTCAGGTCACCTGATGCGAGCATCACTGGACTGTCAGTGCCAGTTTGAGAACACAACATCACACTGGTGTTACACCAGGGCCGAGCTATCAACCAGTCTGACATATCAAGGATGACTGTTGCCATGAGCCTTGATTACAAGATCACTTTGCTAATATTAAAACCTCCCTGCCCCAGTTTCCCAGAACAGACTGCTTGAGTCAGCACAGCAATACCGAGGGCTCTGCGATGAGTCAAATTTCAAGAGCAATTAAAATTCCCCAGGAGAAGGAAGGAAGGAGCTCGGTTCGTCCTCCGCGGAGTGCTCGTCTCTCCATCACAGAGGAGCGTGAACTCTCCCCGTGCTGTGACTTCCACCTGAGAGTCCATCATGTACACAAGCATTCGCAGTGTCTCACAAAAGAAGAGTGGATGAAGATGTTTTAAAAATGTGCATTCTGAAGCATATAAAGCACCAGACTTGCAAAGGTGGAATCTTTTGTGCTATGCTCTCTCTCAGTTTCCAAGGCCAGAGCTCAGACCTGCTCAGTCTGAGTGTATATGCATGAAGAATTCCAACAATTCTTCGCTTGCTGCAAAAATAAAAACAGCACTATTCTCTCAGCTCTGTTCCTTCAGATTTTACAAACGTTACACAACATGGAGCTTTAAAGACTGCAATTCATCACCAGAAATACCACATATTTATACCCACAGAAAGTCACACAATCTAATACTTCGTTGGACTCCCTTTAGCTTTGATTACATCACCCATTCACTGTGGGGTTGTTTCAAAAAGCGTCTGCAATGTCACAAGATTTATTTCCATCCAGTGTGTCTTTAATTTTTCACCAAGATCTTGAATTGATGATGGGAGAGTCTGACCACTGCACAAAGTCTTCTCCAGAACATCCCAAAGATTCTCAATGAGCTTAATATCTGAAGATGTCTCATGCTCCCTGAACCACTCTTTCACAATTTGAGCCCTTGTCATTAGGGAAGAAAAAAATCCATTGATGGAATAACCTGGTCATTCAGTATATTCAGGTAGTCAGCTGACCTCATTCTTTGGGAACATTTATTGTGACACCTGGTACTTTCCACTGAGTTACTGTTAATGTTCAACATCACCTCAAATAACTGAAGAATCAAAAGTATCAATATTTTGATTTGAGAATCTATTTTAGAAGTAATAATGGGAACTGAACTGGGAAAAACCAGGAAAAACTCAAAAAAGTAGAAGAATTTGGAACAAAACTGTCAAAAAAAAGAGTGGAAAGTGGCTAAAATATCCAAAAAACAACAATAATATTTTGGCGGAAAATTAGGAAAATTGAGAAGGCAGCAAAAATGGTGAAATAAGTGAAGAAAAAGAGTGAAAAGAGGTTAAAAATGGTCAAAAAACAACAAAAAATGGCACGAAGGTTGGTATGAAACACATAACATAATCAGTTTGTTGCAAAAAAGATCTGAAAGAGGCAAAAAAAATAGAGTGAAAATTGACTAAAATAGCCACAAAAAAAAAAAAAAAAAAAAAAAAAAAAAAAAAAAAAAAAAAAAAAAAAAATAAA
>RPOG01002837.1:68129-79401 GCA_008086565.1 Thalassoma bifasciatum
GCAGCAAAAATGGTGAAATAAGTGAAGAAAAAGAGTGAAAAGAGGTTAAAAATGGTCAAAAAACAACAAAAAATGGCACGAAGGTTGGTATGAAACACATAACATAATCAGTTTGTTGCAAAAAAGATCTGAAAGAGGCAAAAAAAATAGAGTGAAAATTGACTAAAATAGCCACAAAAAAAAAAAAAGCAACACAAATTGACAATAAAATTTGGAGAAAACTCCAGAAAATAACAAAAGTAGCAAAATTGTTAAATAAGTGACAAAAAAGTGAATGAATAAACCTGCAAAAAGCATTAAAAAAAATGACAAAAAGGTTGGAATGAAACTTGCAAAATAGTCAGTTTATTCAAAAAAATGGTCAAGAAGTAGGAAAAAAAAGTGAAAATTATCTATAATGGCCAAAAAGAAACTAAAATTGGCAAGAAAATATTGAAGGAAACTTTAGAAAATTAAGATAGAAGCGAAAATGGTGGAAAAAGTCATGAAAAATGGCGAAAAAGCAACAAAAAATGGCATGAAGGTTTAAATGAAACTTGTAAAACAGTCATATTGTTGCAAAAATAGTCCAAAAGTGGCTAAAAGAAAGAGTGGGAAGTGACTTATATAGCCAGAAAGCAACAAAAATTGGCAAGAAAATATTGAAGGAAACACAGGAAGATTAAGACAGTAGCAAAAATGGTAGAAAAAGTGACAAATAAACCGTGAAAAGAGGTAAAAATAGCCTTAAGCAACAAAAAATGGCAAGAAGACTGGGATGACACTTGCAAAATAGTCAGTTTTCTGCAAAAAAATTGTCGAGAAGTGGGAAAAAAGGGGGAAAATAAACTTAAATGGACAATAAGCAACAAAAATTGACAAGAAAAATTTGAAGGAAACTCAAGAAAATAAAGAAAGAAGTAAAACTGGTGGGGAAAATCATGAAAAATTGTGAAAAGGGGTTAAAAATGAGCAAAAAGCAACAAAAAATGATCAAGAAGTGGGGGTAAAAACAATGAAAATTAACTTAAATGGCAAGAAAGTTTTGGAGGAAACTTAAGAAAATTAAATCAAAAGCAAACATGATGAAAAAAGTCATTAATAGCATTGAAAAGAGGTTAAAAATGGTGAAAAAGCAACAAAAAATGGCAAGAAATTTGGGATGAAACATATAAAATAGTCAGTTTGTTGCAAAAAGTGGTCCAAAAGTGGAAAAAATGAGTGAAAATTAACATAAATGGCAAAAAAGCAACAAAAATTGACAAGAAAAATTTTAGAGGAAACTTAGAAATTAAGAAAGCAGCAAAAATGGTGGAAAAGTGACAAATAAACAGTGAAAAGATGTTAAAAAATGGCCTCAAAGCAGCAAAAAATGGCAAGAAGGATCGTATGAAACACATATGATGGTCCAAAAGAGGCGAAAAAGGCTGAAAAAAACATCAAAAATTGGCAAGAGAATTGGAATTTAACTTGGAAATAGTGAGATGTTAGCAAAAAATGCTCCAAAAGTGGCAAAAAAAAAAGAAAAAAAAACAGTGACTAAATTGGACAAAAAGCAGTCACATGTTGTAGAAAGCAGCATTTATTGTTGTTGTGTGTAATTAATGTAACTGTTCACGTTCTACAATGTGTTTGTTTAAAAACATATAGGATGGAAACCTAGAAATGATTGCACAAAAAAAAATCACAATTGCAATATAGGAAATAATAATTGCAATTAGATTATTTTTGCAAATTGTTCAGCCCTTAATAGTATTGACATTTCAGTACGATTCGCACATCTCCACCTTGGGCAGTTGTTTCCTCTAACCCATGAAGGTTGTAGATTCCTGATTCCTCTGTTGGATGAATAATGCTGGTGAAATCTTCCTTATCATGTTGCAGACATGTTCAACACACACAGCGGCTCCTCATGATCAAACAAACTGATGTGTTGGAACATTAACAAAGAGATAAATAATTCCATGAATATCCTCTGTCTGGGTTTAATCAGGATGACTTAGAGCTGTTTGTTGGACGGTCCAAACGGCAGCAGCGTGTCGTATTTGAACTAACCAGGGGGTAGTGTGTGATCTCAGTAATGGGCACCCAGCCCTCAACTCCAAGGAATGAAAAGAGAGAGATGTGCTGTTGCTGAGGCACCATTTCTCTGCTTTCCCTGCTCCGAGCTCTGGTGAGAGTGAATTTCAGACTTTAAGATTTGTTCTCGTTCACTTACTCTGTGCTGCAGCTTCATGTTTGACTGTAAATGGACTTAAGAAACTTGCAAGGCCAAATTGATCAACAGTACTGGAAAAAAATTACGAGTTTCATAGTTTAACTGACTTCAAGGCAGCTTACAGCAAATATTTCACCATTTCTTGGTGTAAAAACCAGCATAGCAGGGCTGAACTTCTTTTCCTGTCACTGGAACATAAGTGTTACAAAATGGAAGTTAAATAGCTGCTGCTGAGCCTGCCCACACACACACACACACACACACACACACACATGCACACACTTTCTTGCTTGCAGCAGAAACAGTTTGAATCCATTCAGATTCCTTAAAGAACCATCACGTCTAAATGAAGCGAATGCGCGAGTAAGATACTCTGCAACGCTGGCTGTTTTTCTATACAGGCTCCAATTTGCTGCAGGGACAGTATAGTGCTGTTTGATTTGCATTTGAATGACTGTACATACACAAACACACCGCGGACACACACATAGCGACGCCGGGACAACGTGTCCGACATGAAGCAGAGCGAGGACTTCCTTACGTCCAGGTTGGTGAAACATGGGAAATAACAGTCACACACAGTCACTAAGTCGCCCTGAGGCGCGCAGAGCTGAGGCAGGTGATGAGGTGAGGCATCAGTCACCGTTAAGACGTGGGAAATGTGTGTGAATGTGTGTGTCGGCTGCCCTGAGCGGTGATCTGGGGCTGGGGTGCAGTAAAATTACCCCAGGCAAAAGTGTGTTATTGTTTGTCCCTGTATGAGTGTGAATACACAACATGTTAATGTCCCCATACCCATTTCTACCCCTCCCATAAGCTATTCTTCGCAGTAAGTGATGCTTTACAGGCCTGTGTGAGTGTGTTAGTGTGTGTTTTAGTGTGTAATTATTACAGCTGCGCGGTGATTTGGACCCTGGAGCCTCCCAAGAGCCAAGTTCAACACCATCATGTTTTCTCTTGGCTTACGAAAAAAAAAAATCCCCACTCTGCAGTTCACTCTGCCTTCACCTCCCCAGGTACACATCTACTGCAGGCCAAAGCATCCGCACACACACGTGCACACACACACTTACACACACACACGACTCGCCTGTCTATAATTTCTTCCCTGAGGTTTTGAGAAGGCTGCTGTATCAGTAATTGCAGCTCAGAGGAGGCTGCATGTGTCCCTGAAACACCTCGGATGCTTAAGTAAATTCTCCTCTCCTTGTAGCCGTTCTTCACCATGTAATTTCATTCAGTGTGTTTAACTTTACAGCACCGTTTACTTACGGAGTATACAGCTTTACTGGCAGCGTTCATTGCTTTCTGTGAAGCACTACCCTGGCAGTGCCAATAGTTCTTGGAAATAATTAAATTTTGCACCGCTCGGTCTGCAGCTCATTAACCTTTTAGTTTAAACCTCCAAAAATCTGTTGGATGCAATTCCTCAAATTGCAATTTAGTTTGTTTTTCAAACATTTATCTGCAGGTGCACCCTAAAGGACATTTCACAGCCCCCAACCTGGTCCATTATCCATTTTACAAACACACTTTGTTGATTATGTTCCCTTTATGGGGGCAAAACATGTCAGGATGTTTTTATTGTTTTTAAGACAGTTTTGACCTGAAAACAACATTTTTAGACCCAAATATTTGCCATTCTGCTTTTTGTTGTACTTTTCTGCCCCATTTCACAACTTGAATTCCGTCTTATTTTGAAATTCGAATGAAATAATACTGTAACACAAGGCAGGTTGTTTGTTTTTTTAAAGTCACCTCTCTCATAGATCTATATCTTATTCTTTTATTAAATAGACTAAATAGCCTTATGTAATTTATCTTACTTACATAACAGGATGTCATGTCTGCCTCCAAATACTTTCACGTTTTTTCTGCTACCTGTGCCCTGCGCAGCAAAGTTCTGCCCCGATGCATTTACACACAAAGAGATAAGCAAACTGTAAAAAAAAAAGTTCCAAGTGCTCCCATCTTATTCATTTAAAAACATCAGCTTCAAGAGTTGTTATGTTTCTGCAGAATGTACAGAGCTTTGGTCTGTGGTTAGTTTTAGTTTTGATTCACTTCATATAAAATAAAGCAAGGTTCTATTTTGATCAACTGTGATCTTGTACAAAAACGAGAACCTCAATAAAGAGAATTTGAAAAAAGAAAAGCATGTATTCAGTACACACCATAAGTTTGGACACACCTTTTCATTCTCATTAAAGTTTTTGCAATTTTCAATACTGACTGACCTTCATTTCTTAAAGTAATGATGGCCGCTTGTTTTTTCTTTAGTTAGCTGATTGGTCCTTGCCATAATGCTAATTGGAACAGTTGTTCAATAGGGCTGCTGGCTGTGTATTAACCGGACTTCTGCACAACACAACTGATGGTCCCAACCTCATTAATAAAGTCTGAAATTCCACTAATTAACCCTGATAAGGCTCAACTGTGAAGAGAAAACCATTTCAGGTGACCACCTCTTGAAAAATGTCAAAAGTGTACAAAGCAGTAATCAGAGTAAAGGGTGGTTATTTTGAAGAAACTAGAATATAAAACATGTTTTCAGTTATTTCACCTTTTTTTGTGAAGAACATAACTCCATGTGTTCATTCATAGTTTTGATGCCTTCAGTGAAAATCTAAAATGTAAATAGTCGTGAAAATAAAGAAAACGCATTGAATGAGAAGGTGTGTCCAAACTTTTGGCCTTTACAGTAGATTGATAAAGTTTGCAGCTGAAATGACAGCTTTGTTCAGCCCAAAATGAACTGGATTCAGCTTTTTACAACAGCTTCCATCTCCAAGCTCCATATCATCCTCTCTGACGCCATTGGGTGATGTCACCACGCGTTACACAGCCTAAAGGTTTGACCAGCTGATGCAAGATAAGATGTAATCGCAGGTTATGTTACACAATCCATGAGCTCCAACACCTGAAGGCTTCAGGAGCTGATAGAAAACAGTATATGTGTGAGAAATCAGAACTGCATCTTTGCGTGGAAACAGCTCTGTTTTATTATGCAAACACACCCAGAGGGCAGTCTCCTCTGGAGTAAATAGTGGCTAAACCAATTAAACGTGTTCTCACTGAGTAGTGGGGGGAAACACCGCAAAATGCAGATAGCACAAATAAAACATTCAGAGTTTTCCCTACGCACGCTCACACAGACTCACAATCAATATGACGCCCGAGGCCACATCCAAGACATGAATTCCACGGATGCACGCGGCGTGAAAAGACAAAGAAATAATGGACGGGCTCGTTGTGAAACTGCATTAATTGTTAGCCTCGTATTGACTGACAGGTGAAGGAAAGTTAATTAACTCTGCTTTGAGTCAAGACTTTGAAAAGAATTGACGAGAAACAAAGGGAAACATGAGAAATGTGTGTTTCATGTCTGCGTTAGTGACCACGAGCCTTGTCATGTTTTCTGGAACATTCTCAGACACTCACCTGCTACTTTATGCATCACAGCCTTTGTTTTTTTTACACAGTTTGCTGATGAGAATACTTGCTTGGAAACACAAAGCTACTCATGAAGGAAATGTGGAGTAACTCAAAGCTTCACAAGGACGTCAGATGCTTGGTGCTGATTGGTCAAACCCCTTGACGACAGCTAACTTTCGCCAACGTGAGCAACACCAGAGGTTGGTGAAACGTCACATTAAATCAATCTGCAGGAAAGGGTTCAGAGAGTTCAGCTCCTTCTTGTCAATATCACAGACTCTGAGGGGAGGTAAAACCAAAAGCTTTTGTTAGCATCATAAAGGTAAACAATGTGGCTCACATGCTAATTTCTGCTAGGATGCTAACCCAAAATCCCCCAAAAAGAGAAACCTAGATTATCAGAGACTTTTCACATTTTGTCAAGGTTAAATATCCCATAACTACCAACTAACCACATATTACACTTACTTACTAACTACTCACTCACTCACTTAGCTTTGCTTGTTGACACCATAAACCAAAAGACAATGAACGCCAACTGGCGACCAATGGACCAAACCCAAGATATGACTGAGAAATACCAAAATGAGGAGAAAAAAATATGTTTTTGTTCTTTTCTCTTTCAAATCAAATTTAACAAACAGACTCTGAAAGTGGCTTGTACAGACGCCTTTAAAGGCCGTGATTTTCTACAATTTATTAGCTCTGTTTTCTCAAAATAATGGCTTATTTTTCTCATTATCTAAAACAAAAGGTTTTGTTTTTTTTCTCGAGATAACATGATCATGTCTTATGGTTCCGCCATTGTGCTTTGGATAACTGCAGTCCCAACCATTGACTGTATATAGAATGGACAGCGTGCTTCCGCCTGTCACCGTTCTACGATTTTGAAGCCAAAAAACCCCGTTTCTCTAGCCGCCATTGTGCAGCCAGAGTCTGCGCAGTAGAGAATTTCTGGTGGAGCCAAGTAAAAAAGAGGAGTAAAAATATTTATTTCTTCTTCTTCAGAAGGTTTAGTCTCCTTTTGGCTCTTTCCCAAAGTTTCTTATATCCCCGGTAAAAACTACTCACGAACGGCAGCTGTCAACTATCGTAAAACGAAACTTATATCGCGGTTTTTAACGTCCAATAACTAATGAGAAACTGACTTCTCAGAAAAAAAAACACCTGAACACCATGCAGCCAGATAACATCGTCATACTACCTTAGTGTAAAGATGAGAGAAACGTTTCTACAAGGTATCGTGATGTTTTAAAGTTTTCCCGGCTCATATCTGGAATACATGGGGAGGCGGGGCTTATGACCTATACTGCAGCCAGACACCAGGGGGCGGGGCATCTGCTGGAGGCTTCAGTTTTAGCCGAACGTCGTTACGTCCACTCATTATACAGTCTATGGTCACAACATCCTGGCTCTAAATTGTGTTGCGCACATAGACCAAATGTTACGGGGCCGTGTCTGTGACGTGTCCAGTAGCTACATTAAAATTCTCAGGCTCTTGTGCCGAATGACTAACGCTACAAATCTGTGACTGGAAATCACATTTTTACCATCCTAACAATCCCTGATGATTTTTTCCATTTGTCAGAATGAATCAGAAAGTTAACGTTAAGTTGAGTTTCAGACAGTCTGACTATAGCAATTATGGCTTTTAGGGGCTTCTGTAGTCTTGTGCCATTACCTGCCTTCAGTCAAAAATAACCACGACCTTTTGGCATGCAGAGACGCACTTGTTGCCCTTTCTTATTCAAGTGCAGTTGGGTTAATAACTCCTCTTTCATGGGAGTATAGAGGAGTCAAAGAAGAAATGTTTCTCTTTGTGTTGCGGCAACGTCTCAGATTACTTTCTATAGCAGCAGAGACAGTTTGGTTGCAAATGAGATGCACTAAAAGTTGGTACAATGAATACACACATATCAGTCAATTCTTCATTAAAGCTGTGCTTTTCTGCATCAACTTTCCTCCAAAGGCTCTTTGAGAGTGACATTTTCAAAGATTGAGATATGTTCAGGAGGCTTTTACCCTGCTGGTATTATCCACAATCAAATATGAAGCCTAAAATGTTGCAATCGCCCCCTGGTGGCTTGCTGCAGTACAGGTATTGTTATCATCATTATCGTATTTACTATTATGACTGTCACCATTACATTTATCGATACTATTGTGAAAATTAGCAGCATTATTAAAAGTATTGTTTACCCCTTTTTTAACTGACTTATTCATATTTATTTTCCTTTCTGCCAATTTTTGCATTTTCTTTATTTTTCTTATGCAAGTTTTGTAACCATTATTATTGTTATTGACTATCACTGCAGCACTAGTTTGGACAAAATCCATTTATCTGTCCATGTCACTGTCTTTTCATTTTGTAAAAACATAAAAAAGTAAATGTATGGGTTGTATTTTTTGTTTTATGGGAGAATCTGGCCCTAATATTGTCCACCAAAAAAAAAAAATGGCCCTTGGACAAATGTTGATGAAGACCCCTGCCATAAGGGGAGGTAAAGGTAAAATAGTTTGTTTTTGTTGGCAGGATATTGGTAAATAATGTGCTTGAAATGTTAACTTCTGTTAATTTGGAGGGCAAAAAGAAAAGGTGGATCAATTGCAGCATCATTTACATTATTTTTCAACTCACATATCATTTAAAATCACTGAAATAATCTTTTGATGTTGGCAAACATGTTAGTATGTTAAGTTAATTGGTGGGTAAGTGAGATAAGTGAGATAGGGTAGTTATGGAAAACAAAGTCCTGACAGGTTAAGATAAGACCTTCATGCTATTAAGGTTTTATGTCATTATAATGAGACCCTGCTCATTTCCTTATGTGTATATATTGTCATACTATCGTGCTAATTGGATGTCGCTTGTTGGCCTCATCCATGTGTTTTTCGTCTCAGCTAAGTTAAACTCTACACACGCTCGTTTCTGCAGGCAGCACAGTCGAGAAATTGATCTCAAAGTTTTCATCAAACTCCCACTGAGGAAGCAAATAAGAGTATTTCCCTGAATGTGGCTACGTGTTTCTCAGACGGGGACCTGCACAGCTGGCTCAGTTTACCTCCTTCCACTTCATTACAGGTAGTGGTAGGGAGCTCTCTCTCTCTATCACACACACAAATATACACACACACACGCACACACACACTGACTAAATACTGTGAGTTAACCTTCAGAAGGCCAACGAGAGCCCCGCTAGCTATTAGACCTTTAAACAAAGGTAGATGAGAAGCACACACACACTTACACACACACACAGGAAGTGTTAAAAGTGGGAAATTTAACTTTGTTGCTCTCATCAAATGAAAGCACACCCCTGACTGCCTACATACACACACACACACACACACACACACACATACACACCATCTACTGTGTAATGAAAGTGGCCTTTCTGCAAGGAACAGCTAATTACCTGTAAAATTGACTGATGTGGACAAAACAGGTGACTGACCACCGGACTTGGCAGCTGATCGTGTGCTATGAGTGTGTGTAAGTGTGTTTGTGCGTGTGTTTGCGTGTGGAGGGAATAAAACGGTCGAGAAAGTACGAGGTAAAGTCTGAGAAAGCTGGAAGTTTGAAGGCTCCCTCGTCGACCTTGCTTCCCCCTGTAAGAACATCGAGTCCGTCCACTTCATGTAAAACTTTAAAATATATTTCAGGACTGCACTGAAAGTCCTTAGCTTCTATAAAATCAAAGTTCAGGCTGTTCTGCAGCTGTCCAGGGGGTATGATCAACACGATTAAATATTCTAAGTGTTTCCTTGCACTACTCCCTCAGCATAGTAAACACCTAATGTTGTATTTGCATATGTTCGCTGAGCTCTCTTTGAATTAGCTCATTCCAACGCTCAGGCATGTAACGCTCCGGATAGGGATGCACTTGAGCATGAAAAATACCCAAAGATCAACGCCTGGAGTTTCTCCCACAAGCCGAATCAAAACTTCAGATTGGAAGACGATATCTCAAGTTTTTAAAGTTTTAATTTGGAGAAAAGAAACAGCATCATCTGCATAAATAATGAAAATGGAGATCTGTATGAGCAAACTGTTTCTTTAAACCTGAGAGAATTTTACCACATGTTCCTGGAATGTTTTATTATTTACTGTTTGTATGCAGATTCAAACAGAATCTCATCATTTGATGTTGGAAAATTCGTTATATTCTGAACATCAGCAAACAATGTACGGTGGCTACAAGAGATCGAAGAAATAAATAGTTTGCTATAGTTTAAATCCTGTAAATTAGAGTCACTTTTGCATAATGACGACCCTGTTATGATGTTTTATCCTGCAGCTGAAACAACATGGGAATCCCGTCATATGATAGTTTTAACAACAACAACAACAGCAAAAACAACATTAAATGTTCAATGATAAAAGTTTTGTTAAGGTTGGTGATGGTTGCATTGTTGGGCAACAGTATTGGGGCTATGTAACCCCAGAGTTTATGATATAAACAGACAATCCTCCCTACATCAGACCATCTACATTCATTTTGGCCTTTGCAGTCTAATAAATTTCACCGTGGTGGTTTTTTCTTTTTTTTACCAGTAATGTGAGAACACTTCCTCAATGGGTGTTGACATATGCATGATTGTCACGTGATGACACACACTTATGGACTCGCCAATTGGGGGCCACAAAAAGCTCACCCATTGCTACAAAGTACGGAAAAATGACTGAAATGGATGAGACTACAAGTTTAAAATGTAAGATAGCCAGTGGTGTGCATAAGGGGGGCAGGGGGTGGCACATAGTTAGAGCCAGATTGCTCAAAAACAAACACTGAAGTTCTCTCATGGATGGAAAAACACACTTAACTTCCCTCTTGGTTGTTTAAAGCATTGTAAACTGCCCACTCGGGTGAAAAAAAAAAAACGTGCGTTTAAGTGCCTTCCTGGTTAGCAAAATACAACTGCTAACAATACAAATTCCCTGAAGGGGCCCTTTTTTTCATTTTACCCTTGTCCATCAAAAAGTCTTAGCACACCACTGAAGAGCCAAACAGTGCTACAGTGCCCTTCTTGCTGCCAAAATCATGTTAGAGTGCCCTCTTGGGAGCCAAAACACATTTAAGGGCCAATAGTTGTAAAAGAAGCAGTCAGTCACAAATTTACATATCTTTTGGACTGTAAAATATCAAATTAAGCGAAACTTTTTTTTTTAAATCAACCACAGTGAAGATTAAACTGCTTATAATTTTGGCTTCACTTGAAGTAGCTGGTGTGCCGTCCATGGTTTCAGAAGCATTTGGCAGCTTTGGAGACTTGTTGTTCGTCTCATTCGTCACAGTTGATCTGCCGTGTTTCTCTGAGTACGGTGAACATGCATGCAGATGTTTTCAGAGGCCTCCACCGTACCAGGAATCAGCTCTTTTCAATTTGTGCAGCTGTTACCCTGGCAGCTCCGACAAACTTCAGTGTCACCAAAATATAATGTATTTCCCCCCCTACAGCCCATTAAGTCATCAGCTCACGCGTGGTTTATACTTGTGCTCATAATATAATTTAACTCAAGTGCTGCCTGCAAATACGCAGATGAGGGATCTTGCTTTCCCGGAGGTTAGAAATGCAAGGCTGGAGTGCGGTTGGGTTGGGGGGGGGCAGGCGGGCGGGCGGGCTGGCTGGCTTAACTGA
>RPOG01002838.1:8132-34031 GCA_008086565.1 Thalassoma bifasciatum
CACACACACACACACACACACACACACACACACACACACACACACACACACACAAGCTGTTGTGCTGCAAGGAGTGCGTGAAATAAGCAAAGAGCGAGTGTCACACATGACCCTGGCCCATCTCTCAGCCACCCACCTAGCCCTCACCTTGATCCTGACCCTAGCCTGACTTACTCCCTCCCCATCCTGCCCACCCACCCGCCCACCCGCCTGCTCGCTCGCTCTCTCGCTCGCTCTCTCGCTCCACGGGACCTGTGCACCTCAGGCTCCCGTGCACCCAATATTAAGCACACCCCCCTAGCTCGACAAGGGGCAGCCCCAGTTCTGGAAACCTGGCGCCCTTGGTAATTGCTTTTGTTTTTGTATTTCTATTAATATTTTTATTATCATGTAAACATAACAATCAATTCTTCCTCTTTCTCTCCTTACGAAAAAAAAGGCCCCTGAGGGGGGGCTGGGGGTTCAGGGAGCCGCAACAGGAAGCAGACAGCACCGAGAGGGAATCATACAGTCAGTACAGGGGAGAGAAAGGCAGACAGACGCAGCGTAAATACACACAGCATGCAGGCTGGACAACCGGGAGGGGGCGGGAAAAAGCCTTTACGCACGCACAAACTAGAGGGATAATGGGACGCTAGCGCTCCCTGGGTGGGATATTCGGGCACCTGAGGGGGGCCTGGGGGTTCAGGGAGCCCCAGAAGGGCTCACAAAACTCAGAGAGGGAATCACACAAGCAGTACATGGAAGTAGATGGGCACATAAGTCACCGGTTTAACATCGCAGCACAAGCCCCAGTGCAGCATGTGACAGGCAGGGGGGCGTGGAAAAGCCTTCAGGCAGGGGGAGACAGACTCTAGCGCTACCTGGATGGTATATTCGGGCACCTGAGGGGGGCCTGGGGGTTCAGGGAGCCCCAGAAGGGCTCACAAAACTCAGAGAGGGAATCACACAAGCAGTACATGGAAGTAGATGGGCACATAAGCCACCGGTAAAACATTGCAGCACCAGCCACAGTGTAGCATATGACAGGCAGGGGGGCGTGTTTAAGCCTTCAGGCAGTGGAAAAGGGAGTCTAGCGCTACCTGTATGGGATTTGAGGGCACCTGAGGGGGGCCTGGGGGTTCAGGGAGCCCCAGAAGGGGTCACAAAACTCCGAGAGGGAATCACACATCCAGTACATGGGAGAGACAGGCAGCCCAGACTCACCGTAAATACACACGACATGCAGGCTACACAACCAGGAGGGGGCGGGCTAAAGCCTTCACGCAGCCACAAACTAGAGAGATAATGGGACGCTAGCGCTCCCTGGGTGGGATATTCGGGCACCTGAGGGGGGCCTGGGGGTTCAGGGAGCCCCAGAAGGGGTCACAAAACTCNGACAGACTGGACACACACACATACGACAGACTGGACACACACATACACACACACACACACAATCACACACACACACACACACACACACACACACACACACACACACACACACACAAGCTGTTGTGCTGCAAGGAGTGCGTGAAATAAGCAAAGAGCGAGTGTCACACATGACCCTGGCCCATCTCTCAGCCACCCACCTAGCCCTCACCTTGATCCTGACCCTAGCCTGACTTACTCCCTCCCCATCCTGCCCACCCACCGGCCCACCCGCCTGCTCGCTCGCTCTCTCGCTGGCTCTCTCGCTCCACGGGACCTGTGCACCTCAGGCTCCCGTGCACCCACTATTAAGCACACCCCCCTAGCTCGACACAGGGCAGCCCCAGTTCTGGAAACGTGGCGCCCTTGGTAATTGCTTTTTTTTTGTATTTCTATTAATATTTTCATTATCATGTAAACATAACAATCAATTCTTCCTCTTTCTCTCCTTACGAAAAAAAAGGCACCTGAGGGGGGGCTGGGGGTTCAGGGAGCCGCAACTGGAAGCAGACATCACCGAGAGGGAATCATACAGTCAGTACAGGGGAGAGAAAGGCAGACAGACGCAGCGTAAATACACACCACACGCAGGCTGGACAACCGGGAGGGGGCGGGCAAAAGCCTTTACGCACGCACAAACTAGAGGGATAATGGGACGCTAGCGCTCCCTGGATGGGATATGGCAGCACCTGAGGCTGGGCTGGGGGTTCATGGAGCCCCAGAAGGGATTGCAGAGCATCGAGAGGGAATCACACAAGCAGTAATTGGAAGTAGATGGGCACATAAGCCACCGGTTTAACATTGCAGCACAAGCCCCAGTGCAGCATGTGACAGGCAGGGGGAAACGGAATCTAGCGCGACCTGTATGGGATTTGAGGGCACCTGAGGGGGGGCTGGGAGTTAAGGGAGCCACAAAAGGGAGCAGAAAAGCACCGTGAGGGAGTCTTACACCCAGTACATAGGAGAAAATGGCAGCCTGAGGCTCAGCTAAACATATGACAGGCAGGCTAGACTACCAGGAGGGGGCGGGCTAAAGCCTTCACGCAGGCACAAAATAGGGGGTTACAGGGACCCCATGGCTCCCTGGATTGGATATGGAAACACCTTAGGGGGGGCTGGGGGTTCAGGGAGCTGCAACAGGAAGCACAAAGCACCGGGAGGGAATCACATGTCCGATACAAGCGAGTGGATGTCCACACAAGCCACCTGTTAAACACGGAAGCCCGAGACTCAGTGTGACATGTGACAGGCAGACTTGACTGCCAGGAGGGGGCGGGCTAAAACCTCTGGCTTGCCCCAACCTATGACGTCTACACATGACCGTGGTAAGTACAAGGTTATATTTAATGTTGGCTAATTCCAATGTTTTGAATTTATCTCTAAAGATCTTGTTTTTCTTATCTCAAAGGTTTAATGGCCAAAGAAAACGGCACCATAGTGAATTGTTAATTAAACAGTTTAACAGTTTATAAATATAAAAGGCTAAATATCTTATTGGTGAATTCATGTGTTTTAAATTTATCTCTATAGATTTAATTTTTCTTTTTCTCAAAGGTTCAGTAATTTGGATGATGCCACAAGGTGGTGAGTCAAACATTTGAAGACTTTGCAGTTTGAAAAACCCTAAGAAAAAAAATCAAAGCCACTTTCTTTCGCCCTGAAAACACACTTCTACACGTTTTAGCATCAAAAGTCTGTCAGGATTTTTTTTCCACTTCTTGATGAAGGCTTGATTTAGAGGTATAAAGATGTAAGCATCTGTCAGAAACTCACTGAGCTTTTATACACACAGACTTATTACTTAGTGAGGATGGTTACCTTTAGGAGACATTCAAACACATTTGTGTCAGCTTGCATTCATGTTTGGCCAGAATCACCAGGGGATGGAAACTTTTGATCAGGGTCATTTTGGAAGTTTCTGTTGTCATTATGATTTAAAAATGGTAAACGCAGTTGTTTGTTAATGAATGTCTTCACCCTACCATGAACCAAAAATCATAAATTCTGCTGGGGTATGTAAACTTTTGAGCACAACTGTACAGCACCTCATATCTGTGACCATAAGTTCCAGTTTCTCATCTCTATATGTGCTCCTCTCACTCACTTTACTTATGTGCACTTTGCTCCGCCCCCTCCTCCTCTGATTTACTGTGTCACAGGTTAGACTGGTGAGTTTTGACTCTAGACTGTGACTCATATCCTGAAAAACTGTCTTCAACAGAGAGCAAAGAAGACAGGAGTGATCTTTTATTTCTCTAAGTCCCATTATCAGACACCAACCCTCATCAATATTCTTCTGGAATGAATTGAGCAATCTTTTTCTCTCGAAGTATCCAATGACACAGCACCTCATTTATTTGATATACGAGCTGCATGTGACTGTAAGTAAGAGGACAGCCAAACTATGATAAATGCACAACTAACAGTAAGTTAGGGATGTTGTTATTCACATGAGTGCTTTTCCTATTTGGTCTGAAATTTAATGGAATGAGTAATAGTCCCTATTAATATTACTTTTAATGCATGAAAGAAACACCTTTTAATTAGCTGAATATTAACTAATATATATCATTATGACAGATTGACATCTCATGCTCCTCACAAGCGTCATGATGTGGTTCCGAGGCAATGCTTTCCACTCTTCCACAAGTGCATCACATGGTTCTGCCGGGTCTCGTAGGGTTAGGGTACGAGCTGAGACCTGCTCTACGGGGTGTAAGTCAGGGACATTATCAGCCAAACTTTATGAGGCACTCTGACTTCCTGAGGCTGAGCTGTGACATTTCTGGCAAGATGTGATGGAGAATTATCATCCATGAACAGAAAGTATGAGGTGTGCTGGTGGAATTGGGGTGATGATTTATTCATTATTTCAGTGCAAGGTGACCCAACACTCATCAGTGAACAGGAAGGTAGGCTACTGCTGCTTCGTCCAGGTCACATGATCTTGTGCCCACTGCAAACAGTCACGGCCAAAGTCGGAGTCTGCTGTGAATGGTTTATCAGGAAACCCTGGTACACCTCACTGTTCGTCAACCAGTCTGCAGCTGTGTGGCTGTTGAAATTGATGCCACATTGAAAAGGGTTGTCTTTTTGTATTTTTTGGTATTGGCCCTATTATGTAAGGCCCACTGTACACACTGAGACTATTACATGGAAAACACAAAATAAGGTGTGTCTCTCATCCTGATACAATTGCCTCCCTACCCAAAAAAATCACTTAAGTGAAACAAACACCTCATGTATGAAATCCACTGAGGACCTAGCAATACCTCTAACTTATTGTTAGTAGTGTATGTATGGCCACAAAACACCTATTCACATATTAATTGACATACTTTCAAGTGCAACACATCTGCATGCAAGATAAGTTGAGATTTTTTTATCCATTCCACAGTGAGGAAACTCAGAATATTTCAGGTTGGGAACACTTTATGAATATTGCTTGGAATGAAAATTAAAGATATATTATTTTGAAACAAAAGAATTAAAATTGAATACATTATGTTTATCAGTATCCAAACAGACCTGTTTATACTTGAACTTTTTTTTTTTTTTTTTGTCAGAGGTCAGCAGACCCTCTCAGCCCCCCATGGAGCCTTTACTTCAGCTGGTCTCCCTTCAAAAGGCATCTGGCTGTTGGGACCTAGATCAAGCTCTGGCTACAGCTCTGGGAAAGACCAGAGAAAAGGTGTAGAAGCCAAAGCCTGCATTGGTGTGTTGTTCTAGAAATGAACATTTATAATGTACTCGCTGTGCAGCTGATTTCATCAACATGTTTGTACAATGAAAAGATGTAACATATGAGGGAAAACTTTGTTTTAAAGTATTTAACTCTTATCTAAGATACTTTTTGCTCAAAATCATGAAGAAAGATTTTGTCTGTGAACCTCAGTGTCTGAAGTTTTCTTTGTGTTCTGACCCTGGTTTGGTGGTTAGGTGAAGCAGGAAGTATGGGCCACCATGCTGTCTCTGATCTGGCTTCATGGTTTCAAGATGGACACCCAGGAAGAGTGGGGGCTTCTGGCAATGAAGGCTATGTCCTGGCTCTGTGCTCAGAAAGGTAATATCTCAAAGTAAAAGGGTTGTCATTAAGGGAATGTATCCGTTAGTAACTAAAGTTTTTTCTTTTATTTTATTTTTTTTTTTCAGCATCATGTGTGGATGATTGTGTGGAAGCTGGGAATGTTCTATTGGGCTGTAAAGTTCAGAAAGATGCCTTGGGGTTTTAAGGTTTTGAAAACAGTCTGAGATTTGCACTTAAACACTGAATCTTCAGCCTAAACTTAATCATATTCATTCACTTCTGTGATATGTGCCTTACTTATCCAATTCATTTTAGAGGGGATCAGGGATCTCACCTGTGGTTCTTTCTTTTACTGATAAATGTTCTACTTTCTGAAAGCCTGTAAAGTCCAACCAGCCATAGATCCAAATATCAAGAAAACTTAGAGGAGCTGTGGCCTGTACTAAAAGATCAACATGACTGGGATAACTTTTGTGTACCTTCCCAAACTGACACAGGGATTAACCACCACATGAAGCTGGTTATCAGCTGGAGAAACGAACCCAAAGATCTTTTAGAATCACACGATATGCACTGGCTAGTAACGCTGCCCCCTAAATCAAGTTATTCAATCAAAAATACAAAGAGCAGTATAATAAGAGTGGGCTTCTTGAATAAATGGAGATATAAATAAGAAAGCCCCTGTCTGAGACTTAACATAGGAGTAATTAAATCAGATATGTAAATATTAACTGTGGTGAATGCTGCAGGGCAAGAAAGCTATAACTGATTAAAAACACTATGATAAAACTATATATATATGGTTATGGGGAAAACTTAATATCCTCTTTAATAATGCCAAAGTCAGGGTTACTTTTTCTCAACACTTGTAATCATTAGAGGAGCTTGCAACAGTCTCAGGCCTTTTCCACATGAAGCTGGGTATTTTCAGAAACAAACATCCCCCTCTTTGGTTTTTAAGAATACTTTCATCCACACCTGATCGTATAAAAAAAGAAAGAACAGGGTAAATCCATCAAAAGTGCAGCTCTAAGCATGGCAGGCCCATAGGTGGCAGTGTTTTTCAGACCTGAAATCCATCCATGCCACCCAGTCAGAATGAACCCATCAGTCTGTCTGTTCTGCCTGAGATTTAAGCAGTGCCAGGACCAAATCTTTGGATTGATAAAGAGTTTTGCTCTTGAATGTAAGTAATAAGATGCACTTGAAGAAATAAGCAAGCAAGAAGTGTTTGCATTAAAGTTAAAACTAACAGGCTCACAGCATTCATGCTCACCACAACGTCAGAGTTTTCCAAAACCTTTGCTTTGGCTGAAGTTTTCAGAATTTTTTTTTTTTCACATAAAACTGCAGTTTTGTGTGGATGATAGGCCTGAACGATTAGAAATATATGCAGTTTCTCAGGTACCTGACAACATGTGGACAAGGCCTCAGTCTCACAGCCTATCCAAAAAAACGTCCAACATTTAATCCAGCTTACTTATAACTGTTTAAGAATTAAACATACTTGGAAAAATTTAATTGCTTTGAATGAGAAAGAATAAAGATTTCTTGAAATGTTTATATCGTGTATGTTTCACGTATAAACACAAAATGTCCTAAAACAGTTCATGAATTATGTTTTGACTCAATAAACTGTATAAAAGTTTGGATAGAAATGATTTAAAGGACATTTTAAATGAATGTCCACATCAAGCTGGTGTGCTCAGTCCAGAAATGAACAATGGTTCTAAAAGATAAACAACATCAACAACAACTCTCAGCTGTCTCTTAGCCCATGTAATGAGTAAACTAAAGCAGCACAGCCTCTTAGTAAATCTGATATTCTGATCTTTTTGCTAGCAAGTTATTCAAGCTGTGCCCTCCTGATCAAACCCTTGGAGAAAGTTTTTGGACTGTTTTACATCATGAAAAGAAGATATTGCAGTTCCACCACTGTCACGTGGTAACCCTGCATTGTAAACAGCCGGGATCAGCTGATGGCACTGAAGCCCCCACAGCTTTGACAACAGTTATTATCCCTGGGGAGTTGTGGAAACTCTGGACACACAGAGGATGCAGAGGTGGGAGGAAGCTGTGGAGGGAGAGGGTGAGACAGAGGCCACGGAGACACGTGGGGAGGTGTTTGAAGCCATGTCTTCCCACGATCGTCATGGTAACGCAAAGTCCCTGGCTAATAAAATGGGTGAGTTGATGATGTTAGCCAGGAGTCAAAGGGGGTTTCAGGAGTGCAGGATGATGTGCTTCATTGAAGACACCAGACTGTAAACCCTGACAAA
This sequence comes from Thalassoma bifasciatum, assembly GCA_008086565.1. Lineage (NCBI taxonomy): Eukaryota > Metazoa > Chordata > Actinopteri > Labriformes > Labridae > Thalassoma > Thalassoma bifasciatum. The sequence goes on from RPOG01002838.1 coordinate 15,852, forward strand.
TTTATTTTTACCTGTAATTTTAGAAAACTTATTTCATATAACCAATTAAGATTGTCATATAACACATTATTGATTCAACCAGTTTAAATCTGAACAAATCATTTTACTGAAACTGAAAATATGTAAATACAGGAAGATTGAGATACAGAAAATTTGTTTTTTATTTTAAACTCTCATTCAAATCATTCAATTAATAACAGGTCATAAAGTCCTCCATCAGAAAATCAATCTCTGATTTTTATACACACTCCATGCATGGGCTGTAACCTACTCACTCTTTTACACCCTGGGTCTTGTTCTGGCATCTGGCCTTATGTTGACACTTGCAGTCTCCCTGCATAATACTCTATCGCATCAATGTTGAGTAACTTTTGATTTATTTCTCCCCATCAGACATATCAGGTTGATGAAAATGTTGTAATTAGAAATAAAACATTTCTCTACAAAATAGAAGAGAACAAGAGCAATCCTGGATTCTCTTTCAGCAGTGTAATCAGAGACAGCTCTGTTCAGACAGTAAACGCTGTCTCATTAAGGCCGTTACTCACTCTGACTATGTGCTCGAAGGGAATCTGGAATTATTTCTCCTTTAGTCCTCAGCAGTGATCACTTTATGAGCTTCCTTATTTCGAAGAACTTAAAAACTAGAGATTGGAGCTGTGACCTCAGCTGGAACCTTGAAATGCTTGTTTGTTTGTTTGAATGATCGATTGAATTTGATTGATTGTGCATCTGTATCAAAGTTTTGATACACTGTTTGTTCAAGGATCTCAGTGAAGTCAGTTTTATCTGAACCTTTGGAGGACCTCCAACCAACACTTTCTGAACTGGTTTCCTTGGCAACCACAACCAGGAGGACCAATAACAACTGACACAGGATCCCCAGCACAAANATTCATATAAATACAAATCACAATGAAAAAGCAGTAATTATCAAAGAAATTTGAAACGTAATGGAATTTTTTTTTAAGACAAAAGGGAAACAAAAGTCAAGCTTCACAGTGGTTTGACCTGTGAGCCATCATGTGCTTATTTAATTTATTTATTTGAAGTGTAATGACATGAAATTGAACCTACATTTTAATTCCTCTTTCATCTCAATGGCTGTTCTTTAACAATCTTTATTTTATTGGAGGGGCAGGCAAAGATCTAGATCAATAACATGGAAGTAGATTAGGGCCAATTTTGATGGTGAAAATAATTTTGGGCAAATGAGAATTAAAGTTGAAATGGCACAAACAAAGTCAGAATATTGAGAATAATTCAAAATATAATTTAGAGGTTGATGTCAAAATGATAACATCAAATAGTCTGGATCGTAGTATACATACCAATAAAGTTTGCAGTTCCACCACTTTGGAAATTCACCATCCCACCTGAAGACCACCTGTCAGTCACACCTGTGGCTGATCAAGAGAAAAGTGTATTTTAGTTAACATCAGGGAAGGATATTTCCGCTTATTCTCAACACTTGAACTTAAGTGTTGTCATTTCAATTTTTTAATCTAGTCATTGATCCAAAATTAACCCCCTACATCCCATTCAATTCTGGCCTGTATATCATGCAATGTTTTAAGGCGTGTAACTGTAGAACCATAAAGTCAAAATTCAGCAGTGACACCTCATTTGAAAGATTGAAGTTGTAGTTTCAGGAAATGTCATGGTTTTATATGTGGCTTAAGTCCACTTCAGGAGAAATGCACAGTCTAGTCTGACAATTTCACGCAAACAAAACCAGCTGTGTCAGTGCTCAGTGTCCTCTTTGTAGTCAACTTTGTTCTCTCTGTGGAAAGGTTTGCTAAAAATTGTGAAATTATAGCTCCAGGTCATGGGTTGCACCGCTCCTGTTGTTCACATGAATATAAATGATTACATGCGGCAAAGAAATCTATTTTTTGACGGTCTACTTAGCTAAGGCAGGTTTCGTGTGAACAGTAAAGCTGTTGGTTACCGTACGAGTGATTGTCGGGGCCATTAGTCAATAAACAAGCCTGTTAGGGGGCTTTATAAGTATGAATCAGTCTCTCCTGGCATCAAATCTATGTGTATTGAGATAGGGACATTTTGTCTTATAGCCAGATGTCTAAGGAAATCAAATGTGTCAAGCTTTGTCAGATTGACATTGAGGAGGAAATGCTATAAGACTGTGAAGCTGCTGTTATTGATGAGAACGGACACGACAGACAGACAAACAACGGACTTTACAGGAGAAATTTCACCACTTGGAATAATTTGATGAAACAACACTTTTGATATGTTTAAACTCTGGATTCCTCTGGTGGAAAGGAGAGTGAATATTCAGGGTTTGGGCTATGCAAGAAGGCAGTTTAGCTCACATTTTGTCACCAAAGAGGGCACTTTAGAGCACAGAACACTACTGGTTTGAAACGTGATATTCATGTTATCAGCAGGGAGAAAAGAACAAATCTTCTGTTGTTTGAGCTTGAAAATTTTGAGTTTCATTCCTGGAAAATTTGGTTGCTTTATTTGTAGCGAGAAAACTCAAGTAACTGTGCAGTCACATGATCGTGGGCGTCAATCAAGATGTGCAAGATTAGATAGTTTTATATGCTGCATTTTATTTGAACGAGTTATACATGAGAAGGTGAATGTACAGAATACAGTTCCTCTAGATTGTGTGTAGTGTTTTGATTTTACAAAGAACAAAACTTAGTTCACTCATTTTTTTAAATTACCAGACATTTCTAATAACCAATTTGAACAACATTTTCTTAATTTCTGCAGCTACTTTTCTGTGCAGATTTAGAAATTTGGATCTTTTTTTCATATAGACAGGGGGCTGATGTGTTAAGGACATCATGATGAAACGAACAGTGTATATAATGAGTCTGAACTTGATCTTTTCAGTGGATTGCCTTTGTCAATTCACTCATTCTTGTTTATTTGCAAGCTTCTTCTTTTGATCCCCCTGATCGATCTGTCTAAGACACAAGGATTCATTGAGTTTTTACCCCCAAAACCTTCCTTTTTATGGGTCAGCTTTAACACTCTGCTTGTTTTCCCTTCACATTTTTGTCTCCCAAGGCTTTAAAGGAGCGAAGCCTTCTCCATGGTAACACCAACTGCCGTTCTTCCACACAGTTTCTCACTGTCTCTCATCTGATAAGTCAGCCCCACCACATGCTGTATGGCTGTACCCTTGCTGTACCCTCCCCTTAAATACGCTCTCTCTCTCTTTACTCCCCTCTCTATCCCCTCCTCCTCTCTTTTTCTCTCTCTCACACACATTTACTCTCCCTCTCCTGCTCTGACAGCCGGTCTTCTGCTAATGCTGCACTGTCCAACCAAGATGTTAAACCCAGCGTGTAAGGTAGAGGCAAGGTAAGGGGTCCACACTTGTTTTCTGGAGAGGTGAAACAGCAGTCATGTTACTGCTGCTGGTGATGGCTGCTGACTACAGGAAGAACTGTTGGGGAAAGCATACGCACATGTATGCTTGTGTGTGTGTGACTGTGTGTGTGTATCAGTCCGTCTGTCCGTGTGCGTGTCTATGTGTGTATGTGTGTGTGAGAGTTCATGTCTGTGTGTATATGTGTGTGAGAACTCTCCAGATGGACTACAGAGTCATTGTTTATTTGCAGATTTGGTGTGACACCTGTGATCTGCATCTACAATCAGGCTGAGTGGGATTCTCTTTCCAGGGCTTATGTTCCTGTTTAACAATCTTTGACAGAACTGTTTTTGTAACAACAACATTTGTTGAAATTATGTAGCTGTGTTGAAAAGGCTTGTTATTGAGCTTTGCTGGGGTTTTTTTGCACTATGATATATTGTTTATGTTTGCCATTGATCGGTAAAGGATGGTAAACGGGGGCCTGGAGTTAGGATTCTGCATGTGTGAGTGGGCGGATATGAATGCATGTCAAATATGATTTCATGTAAAAAACAAAAACGGTATAGTCATGTCACAATTAGAGCCCGACTGATATGGGATTTTTGGGGCCAATGCCGATACTGAAACTGAGGCTGAAAAAAGGCAGGTATCCGATATACTGGCCGATATCCAATAAACTGGCTGATATCCCATATATCTGCTGATACATGAAATAGAAGCATTGATATACACAAGATATATACTGTGCATGAATACAAATTGTCACAATTCCCAAAATATGATTCAAGACAAAGGAGAAAAGCACCAAAAATTGAAAACAAGGAACTTTAATTATAAACTGTCAACATAGGGACAGTAAATTATAAGGCAAACTGGGCTGGAAAGCATGGTGGGTGTGTGAGGGGGAGGGGCCGGGCACTCAGGCAGAGAGCAGCATGCAGCCTGACACAGACACACAGGAACAGGAACAACAGAATCTCCGCACAGAAAAAAAGTTTTTACGTCGGCTACATAATTGCCTATGTCGATTGATCTGTGACACGCTTTAATCAGCCCCATTAATCTGGCTCTAGTCACAAGAGGTAATCACAGACAAGGAACAGAAGGATACCAGTCATAGAACATACAAAATAATCTACAAATTTATGTAAATTCTGTTCAGTTGTGTGGTCCCTGGTTAGTTTAATGTAGAAGAAAATGTCTCTGTGCAGGGACACAGCTTTTACTGTCATCAGTGCAGCTTAATACAAAAAAAAAAAAAAAAGTGACTTGTTCATGAATTTATTTTTCAGTGAATGCACTGAATTCAACTTTCTTTAAGACTTGTGAAAAGTTTCTGGTGATCAAAATTAGAGAACAACCTACAATACCCAACAGTTTTAGGATCCCTGACTGATCCTATTTTAAATCACCAGAACAGGAGAGAAAAAAACAGTTTTATAAGCATGTTTTAGAAGAGAGAAGTGAAGTTGGTAGTTCCAAAACCATGATTTATATAAGTTACTTCCTCACATCACAATAACTCATTTAACTGATTTTGTGTTCTGGTTTGACTGGTTTGTAAGTTCTTTAAAAATAGCATTAATTTGATCAGACTGAATCAGGGTCCTAAGATTTTGTCCACACAGTGAGTTTAAACACACAAAACAAAATAAATGATTTGGATACTATTTTGTGTATTCAATCCAACTTTTGTATGCTCTTGATGTTGGGCCGATGAAGACCTGTCATTAGAAATAAATGGGGGACAGTGTAAAACTCAGCCTGAGTACCTCCTGATTTGTAAGATGCTGTTAAATGCATTAAGTGGCCTTCATTTTCATCTTTTTTCTTTCTGTATAATTATTTGAGACCTCAGATCAGCCCAGATGAAATCAGAATTTCTGCTTTGATAATTCTGCATTTGGAAATTTCTCCCATGAGCCACAGCAGCTGCCGGTATGATTTTTTTTCTAAAGTTTGAGTTTTTGTTTCTGTTTTTTCAACTTGAAAAAAACAACAACAATTCAATTATTGACAAACCAACATTTGTAAAGGGGGGAGAATATGAAGTGAATCGTTTTTTTTTGTTTGTTTGTTTTGTTTTTTTACCTGTATTTACTTATCTGAAAGAGTGTAGGGCAGAAGTTGCTGAGGTTGAAACAGGTGCAGTGTGTAAGTGTTGTGCACGTGTGCAAACATTAGCAGGAGCATTGGGACTAAATTGTGTCTCTACTGTATCTCTGGCTGCTGTGGTGTGTGTGTGTGTGTCTGTGCCCTCATTTACACATGTGCTATCTAAAGGAGTGGGTGTCTGTGTGGGCGGGCTGTCAGTTCACTGAAATCCAACTGTAGAGGGAATATCATTTACCCCACCCCCCATCCTTATTATAGGGGGAAAAAAAAAGGTTTGTGTTTGTGTGTGTGTGTGTGTGTGTGTGTGTGTGTGTGTGTGTGTATGTGTGAATGGGGGGGCATATTCTATCATGTTTTATAGAATCAAATACAGTTCTTATGGACTGCCTTGGATGAGTTTGCCAGGTTTTTTTTCTTTTTTTTTCTCCTTAAACCACTAGAGGGAGGTCTGCACTCAAAGGAAATGTACAGGTACAAATGCAATTAGATGATGAATGCCTTTTTTTTCTTTTCTGTTTTTTTAAGTGTATAAAATCCAGACCTATACATTTTTAAATAGAAAATCTAAGCGATAAAACTAATTAAATGTAGAACAATGATACAGGGCAGCAAAGGGTCACAGAGTGGAAGTGGACTAACACGCCCACATGCATGTGTATGTGTGTGTGTGTAAACATACTATATTTGCACAGATATTGTAGAATGTCTGCATACAAAAAAAAACCCAAACAAAGAAAAAAAAAAACCTTGAGCTCTGTTAAACAGATGATTACTTATATTCTTTGAAAACATACAAAACAAGTCCACAGTGCTTGGGAAGGTCTTGGCACCATCTTTGAACAGATAAGGCTAAATCTCTTAACTATTCCCTGGAATAACCCTCCACAGATCATTCCAGTGTGTACTCATAACACAAATATTAAAATTCAATTAAAATGCCTACGAAGGAAATCTTTTTTTGAATTTTACTTCATTAATCTTGAAATGTAGAAAAGTTTTATGAAGATTTGTTGGTGAAAGGAGGTTTTCATAGCGCATTTGCATTAAGACAAACATAAATGATAAAATAAATACAAATCAATAATGAATAATGTTAAATATTATGGAAGTGTATTGCTGCTACACCAGAAAAAAAAATAATGAAAACATACAAGTATCACATTATTGTTTTAAATTACAAAGGTAAGCAGTTGTTACGTAGTTGCTCTGTGGGCAGTGAATAAAAACACAAATATAGAGGTCAATGTGTGTCCTCAAAGCCCCCTCCCTATTCTGCACCTCCCCCTAAAATTAATTTGCGAGTGAGTCAAAGTGTTGAAAAAGTTAAAGTCAGCAGTGCATGGTGTGGAGGGGAAAACAACACAGACTGGTAAAGTTGCAAATTGGAGAGTGACAGCTCAGGGAGAAGGGGAGCAGAGAAAAGGAGCACAAGGCAAAAAAAGGAAGTCAAAAGTGAAAAAAAAAGCAGTGGACAATGAAGGAGGGAGGAGAGAGGGGCAGTGATAGGGTAGACTGACAGCGAAGCATTTCCCAGAAGGCGGAGGCTGAGAAAAGAGAGACTGCTGAGAAGTTCAGTCCGACAAAATGCTGAGGAGAAGAAGAAGCGTGTCATTTGGTGGATATGGATGGTATGTCACTTTTTCATTAACACTNATGTTAAACGTGAACCTTTCAGAAAGGAAGGATGGGTGGAGTGGAGAGGCTGGTTTTCAGTGACACCCCTATAACACTTGGTCATTCTGCTTGACACATGTGTATATGTGTCTATGCGTGTGTGTGAGTGTGCAAATGTGTATGTGTGTATGCATTTGTTTGTTCCTGCTGTTCTGTGTGTAACAGTGTTTATATTCTCAGCCTGTGATGTCTCTGTTTGGAGAAAGATTACAATCAGGCTCTTTTTTCTCTGCATGTATGAGGGAGAAGTTCTTTATAGTAAGAATCTTCTCTAACTGTTCAAAGTTCTCAGACTGTTGTGCTGAATGAACCATTAGTCTAGCAGACCGTGAAGCAATAAGCCTCCTGTCATACTCAGTAGTGCTGGAGAGGTACAGACTAGCAAAGTCTTGAAACATTTTTTCTCAGCCCATCCTGACGGGGGTATTGAAAATATAGTTAAGAAAACATTAAAACTCATTAATCATTAAAACTCAGCTCATTTAATTTAATCTATTCCAGCTACCATTCTAGTAAAGCTCACATTTATTACATGCTGTGCTTAAAAATAAGTCAGATTGCGCAAATAAAAAATATACAGTTGTGCCCAAAAGTTTACAGCTTCCAGCAGAAATTCTGATTTTTTGGCCTTTTCTCAAAAAAAACCCACAAAAACTTTTCTATCACTCATGGTTAGTGGTTGGGTGAAGACACTCATCAACAAACAACTGTTTCCTTTTTTTTTTTTTTTTAGATCATAATGACAACAGAAAGTACCAAAATGACCCTGTTAAAAAGTTTACACACTCCAGTTTTTCATACCTTGTATTGTATCAAATCACACACATAAATATAAAATTGTGGCAAAATGATCAGAGGCGCTTGGTCTACTTTTATTTTGTTGAACTGGCCATTTAAATATCCATTAAACAATTAAAAACATCTTCAAAGTCATTATTCTTCATACCTCCAAATGGAGATATCAAAATAGGATTTCTGTGATGTTCCCTGAAAGGAACATTGAAAATGACCTTTTAAGCAAATTTGGACAAGTTGGAGAAAAAAACAGATTGATTATTAAGGGAAACTCTTGGCTCAAGTTGCAGCAGGAATAGATTAACCCTGAACTGTTGAGGTTCCCAGGAATATATTGACACTGATGGAGAGAGATGTGTTACTGTGATTGATGCAAAAGGACCAAAAACCAAACCTTGAAGATGGACTCACTTAATGTGATATTTTTGTGCTCAGGGCGACCACCTGCAGGCATCATGCTCATGTTTTGGAGGAAAAAAAAGATTCAATACTGTCAGATCTGTCAGGTGTTTTAACAATTTTGCTCACCACTGCACATAATTGAGTTTATCTTGAACCTGCTTGAACTCTTCAATTATTAGAGATGAAAATAACTTTTTTTCTTTTACTTTCAGAGTTTCAAGTGTAAACAATGTGTTGAAGCATGAATTGGTCTCTTATAAACAGAGGGGCCTGTTATTAGTAGTTGGATCATCCTGTAGAAACACAAAACAAACTTGGTTTTCTGACCATGACTTTTCTCTGAGACTTCTCTTTACTATAAACAATCACTGTGCTCACACTGTTCCTTCCTGAGAATAACTGATGATTTTGAGGAATCAGAAAAAAAACATGTTGGCCTTCACAAGATCAGTACTTCTTTCTTATCACTTTGATTCTTATGTCTGATGTTTTTCAAGTTGAACAAAAATAATTGGGTCTTTCTTTGTTGATTTTCATTATTACTGCAATGATTTTTCTCTCCTCTGCTTCCTCTTTAGGATCGACAAGTCCACCGTGTCTGCACTGAAAGCCCGGTAAGGTCTTCATCTTGTGTTTATCTTACAAATGCTAATGTTTGGTCAGTATTGTAAGTCTTTTTTGGATGTGCAAATGAAATTATTCCTGAGATGAGTTAAACAGTTTGAGGCTTACAAATAATGGAAGCTGAGACTTTGACTTTACCATAAATGTTACCTCTTGCACAGTCTCAAGACTTTGATTCTGTGATTAACACATCGGCCATTTGCATTGTCAAAGGCTTCATGTAACCCCCCACCCCCATGTCTACTCAATATTTTATACACTCTTTGCTTTCAAGATCAATCTTTAGAGGCATTTGCTGTCATACTTCTCTCACATGTCATTGTGTTTTGCACTTTGCGGTCATGGTAAGACACACCTTGTGTATTTTTACATTATAGGGGCTTTCTCACACTCACACCAGCTTGTTTTGGACGATTTGCCTTGGGTTTATTTAAAAGCTGTATCAATAGTATGAGAACCCTTGATTGGTACATTATTTTAAAAGCTGACAGAAATTTCAATCTGGACATAAGTAAAAATAGTCATGCATCAGTATAATTGTTTAATTTATTCCACTTTTGAGACTGAAATCTTGGAAGTTTTGCTGAATGGTAAACTTTTAAAAGCGTTTTGTACACAAGATCCAGTGGATCATTTTATTTAAATGAATTACAATACTGGAAGAAACTGACTTTAACATGAAAAACTGTAAGAATTGTTGTATTTCTGTAATACCACATAAAACCCCAATTCCAATGAGGTTGGGACGTTGAGTAAAATGTAGATAAAAAGAGAATATAATGATTTTAAATCCTCGTCAACCTATATTCAATTGACTACACTACAGAGACAAGATATTTAATGTTCAAACTGAAAAACTTTAATTTTTGTGCAAATATTTGCTCATTTTGAATTTGATGCCTGCAACATCTTTTAAAAAAGCTGAGACCGGTTCAACAAAAGACTGAGAAAGTTGCTGAATGCTAAAAAAAGACAGCTGTTTGGATCATTCCACAGGTGAACAGGTTCATTAGAAACAGGTGAGTGTCATGATTGGTTATAAAAGGAGCATCCCCAAAAGGCTCAGTCCTTCACAAGCAGAGATGGGGCCAGGTTCACCACTTTGTGAAAAACTGCAGAAAAAAAATAGTCCAACAATTCAAGAACAATGTTCCTCAACTTACAATGGTAAGGAATTCAGAGATTTCACCATCTATAGTCCATAATATAATCAGAAAAGTCAGAGAATCTGGAGAAATCTCTGCATGTAAGCAGCAAGGCCAAAAACCAACATTGAATGCATGTGACCTTTGACCCCTCAGGCAGCACTGCATTAAAAACTGACATCATTGTGTAAAGGACTGAAGTTGTTCATCAACAAGAATGTGAAATAATTCCAGCTCCAAAGCTTCAACAATCAGTGTCCTCAGTTCACAAACACTGTCCCAGCCTTTTTGAAGCATGTTGCAGGCATCAAATCCAAAATGAGCAAATATTTCTCAGTTTGTGGGGCTTCCAGGTGTCTGGTGCCCGTGGCATGAATGGCCACCAGCTAAGGTAAGGAAAGGAAGGACAGGCCTTACCTTGTTGCTATCTTCTTCTGCCCAATGAAGCGTCTTTCTGGGACCGGCTCACTCTCAGCTCCAGAAAACGCTGTCCTCCAATGGATGCTCCTTCATTTGGTTTTAAAACATATAACACACAACAAAACTGAATACCTTTACTACAATGGGGAAAAACATCTCTTGAGTCCAAACAGTTCTCTTCCTCTCTCCTCATGTACACCTGCCTGCCTCAGCTCAATCAGAGATGTAGCTTCCCAGTCATTGGCTGATTCACTGGGCAGGAAGGCCCGCCCCTGTCTTACTTGTTTGACAGCTGGGCCACAGAAACCATTCAGGGACAGTGTTGCTGTAACATCACAACATTTCATCTGAAAAAGTTTGATAAAACAAGGGCCACAGCATAGCAGCCAAGATGATCACAAGAAGAAAACACACATGCTTGGAGAGAGGATCACAAAAACAAAAGTTTTACTTTTGCAGCTGCAGGGAAATAAAAGGGGTTTCTTCTGTCTGGGTGGCTCTTTTATTTTAATTTCCCTCACTTTGTTCCCCTTTTTTATGCTTTTTTATGTGTCCTCTCTGTCATTAATTCTCAGTGTTCGATCGTCTCTCCTTTTCCAACAAAGAGCCGCCTTCACCAAAACACACATCTCCTCATTAATAATTGCATAATCAAACCTTGTGTGTCCTTCAAGCAGTGTGTGCACATCTGTGTGTTTGTTTATGTGTGTGAGTGTGCATGTTCCGGGGGGGGGGGGGGCAACACACATGCATCTGTTTTATTGGGTTTGTCTTGAAGTGGTTGTGAGGGTGAATGAATATTAAAAGTGGACAATCAGGCATAATAAAGGAGAGAGGGGATGAAACAGGGAGGGAGGGACTGAGACTCAGTGGTTGAACCTTATATCCCTCTAAATACGCTCTGACCATGCCTCGCAAACTGTGGTGAGTACTTACTATTTGTCAATATTTAATTGCCAATTCTATTTTGATTTGTTTTTATGGTAGTTATTCTTCTTTGTCTATGAGAAGCTTTTCAGGATCAGAAACACTTGATTGATCCCTGGGGGAAATTGCTGCACCTAACCTGTTGTCTTTCCGTACATGACTTTTACAAACAAAATTTACTCTTATTTTTAAACCCCAGCGTACATGCTCAACAATATTCAAATTAATCAGCCAGACGATAACTGCTTCAAAATGATCACAGGTTGTAAATGCAAGTACTTTCCATTTCTGAGACATCACTTTCCTAATGTACACTTTCAAATAGGAAAATCTGAAAGAAGAGAGCTCTTCATGTCTTGTGACTTTCAGGTTGATAACTTTATAACCGCTGAAATGTATTAAACGTGTCATGATATGATTGTTCAAAGTGATGATACTATAACTAAAGCTACATTTCAGACTGAAAAGATATTTGGTAATTTTACTTATTGATTAGTTATATGTTAAATTGAAGGATTGTAAACACATGTAAAGAGTAAAGTAGTACAGAACAGGCTGGGTAAGAGAGAGTGCTTAATTATTTTTGTGGTTTGTTGTATGAGCTTCCTCAGGAAATTTGATGGCTTTAATAAAAAAGCTCTTCAGTCAATATTGCTCTTACAGCCTCTGATACAGATAAGCTTTGTTTTGTCAAAGCAAATTAAAACCATGTCCAGAGTGATAACAGTCGAGCTGCTGCTGTCAGTGCCCAACATTTGCTACTATTTGTATCTCATAGTGATGACTACAGGTAAACTTGGTAAACCTCCACAGTGTAATACTAAAAACAAATCAATTCCTCCAAGGCTCAAGCACAGATGACTCATACTCAGTCATTAACATTTGTGGATTTGGTGTGTGTTAAGTGTGCAAAACAGGAATAAGAGAAAGAAAACACTGCCAGTTGCTTAAGGCCTGTGTTTTTTCCTCTGATCTTAACACCTGAAACACTCCTCAGTAGTGATGTGTGGTCAGAACACTGAAGCCAGTAGTTACTGTTCCATGTATTCTTTTAGGTACAATATAAGTGCTCAGAGTGATATTTGCCTGTGTGTCCTATTGTAAGACAAAGGACTTATGACATTTATCAGTCCTGTTCTAATGAAATAAGATTGTGAGACAGGCTGGAAGAATGTCAAGAAGAGGGAGCTGAAACTAAGGAAGAAATGTAGAACAAATGGATGACTGACGGGGTTGCCTTTTTCTTGACAAAAAGAAAAAAAATAATCATGACCTTTAAGTTATCAAGCCTAGGTTTTGGTTGCCAAGTGTAGGTGCCATCTGTCTGCCACCATGAAGGAAAAGAACAAAGGTAGAGCAGCTTGTTCCATGGTGGAACATTTATACTGCCTTGTATATCACAGGATATTGTTTCAACCGTTACTGTATAATATTTCCACTGGTTTATGTTTACTCTAGGGGGATTATCAAAGCTCCTTTTCAAGTCTTGATCCTTTTGCTAAAAGTAGCAAGGTTTAGTCACAGTGGAGCCATGCACCAACCTGACACACTAGACGGACAGTTTCATATATCCGCCAACAAAATATGTCACTAGTCCACCTGGGGAAGAGCCACGAGTGAGTGTTTTCAGAGGTGGGACGTTACAGAAATTCAGTAGCTGTTGATTTGACGACCATTTTAAAGCACGGTGTGATGTAGCAGATGTGTAATCTGACATCGGAGCTGGTCGGGAGAAGAGCAAAAACGTTGTTTCCTGTCAGAAAGGCTTGAAGTGAAATTCTCTGCTCTTCTTTTAAAGAATAAATGCAGTCTGTTTATGATAAAACAGATGTGATCTGTGGCACAGATGGCCTAGTGTATGAGGTTGCACACCATGAGGTTTGCCCTTGAGCGTTTCCCGCATGTCGCTGCCCACTCTCTCCCCCTTTCCTGCTCTATCCACTGTCCTCTCTCCTATCCAATAAAGGCACAAAAGCCAAAAAAATAACAAAAAGTAAATAAATAAAACATATGTAGCCACGTCCACTGAGCCCACCTCACACACCGCTATTATTTTCAAACATTCAGGCGCTTCCCGCAAACATCATGTCCACAGTCGCTGCCTCTCTTCTCTGATTGGGCCGACAACTTTTCTGCTGGGTGAAGATATTTGTCATTGGATCTTAGCAAGATGGATCTGCAGGATTTCAGAAAATGAAACAGGCAGATTCATCTGCAAGGTTAGCCATGCACAGCTGTTTGCCTTATTTCATTGTGTTTATTGTACACATTTGTCAAATCAGTTTACACAGTAATCAGCTTATACCTTTTTTATAAAAATGAGCAGAAAGAGGGGAGTACTTGACAGTGGAAATACACACTTTTCTGCAATCACACTAACTTAATAGACAAGTCACCTACCTTTTTTTAATACTACGAGCTATTTCAAAGGTACCGAGAACAAAGGGCTACTGGTTTCATACAAACTAACCAAGCAAACTTGCATAAATCAACTAATAATAATAATAATAATAATAATAATAATAATAATAATAATAATATTTTTTATCGTTAAACTCCTATTCCTTCAATCTTTATTCTGTCTGTACCAACCACTTCTGTGCCTCAGCACGGAGTGACATAGTGCTTTAACATATATTAAACTTCGACTACAGGTCAGAGTTCACAGACCGATAAAGCTTTTCTGTTTTCAAAAAGAGATATCAACAATTTTCATTTTCTAATCTGTTTTTGATTCATAAAGAACAGCAACTAAATTTTTTTGAAGCAGCTCCATGGTGACTAGTGTTATTTTTAGAACATGCCTCGCGGGCATCTCACATGGTCGCTGTGGGCAACCAAGTGCACCGTGTTGGCTACCACTGAATGAGGACAGTTCATTCAAGAGTTATTTCTTTCAGCGTTGTAGGGTTTAAGGTGTAAGTTAACCTCTACCAACAGGATGAAACCACGGCAGAAGGATGTAGATGAAGAGAGGCAGACATCAAAAACACACAGGAGTCAGCAAATTCCAGAGCTCTTGGTTTTTCTTTTACTTTCCAGATGAGAAAAAACACACCACACATGCAGCCTTCACAGAACAAAAGACTTGGAGCCTCTCACACACTCTGCAGGTGCAGCCGATCCCTAATTAAAGCTGCACCAGCAAAAGAGACACACCCTCCCCGCCTATCCTGGCCTCTGCCCCAAGACTCCTCCCACACCACTGACAACTAAATAAATTTACAAATAAACAATATCTACAACACAAGGCAAATGACTGATATTAATAAAGAGCAAAGAAAATACCTAAGGAACTGAAAACAACCTAAAGAACCTCAAACTTAAGAAAAAATCCCCTTTAACCCCTCCCCTCTCTCCGCCCTGATCCCTCCACTCAGCCTGAAGGCTGCTGGAGTCCTGTGGTGCCCCTTCATGGGTGCACTTCCATGAACACACCCCCCGGAAACGGACCTCAAAGAGAGAGAGATTAGTTATAGGATCTTTCTTCATAAATAAAGGACACAAAAACAAAANACTGTCACAGGGTAAGCTCGGTTATGGCCATGTACACAAGAAATGTCCAGAATTGGTCTCCCCAAGGGCCCCTCTTTTGGAAGTAATGATCGATGTATGAGTGTCTGTGTGCTACCAGTATCAAGAAGAGCTTGGGCTGGTTTACCATTTATTTTGACTGTAGTGACCTGCTGTTTCCCTTCTCCACAGCTTTCAGTCTGACCTGGACGAGGAACAGTGCAAAAATAAGCAGCTTTGGCTTTCCTGACTGGACACTCTGGCTTAATATGACCCTCCTGACCACAGTAAAAGCAAACAGGTTTAGCAGCTGACTTTGACTTCATGGGAACTACAAGCTTTTCTTGCGGCCTAGCTGGCTCTGGTTCCCTAGGACCACCCCCACCCCCTGACACCATTGGCTTACCCCGAGCAGGGCTGGGCTTCTGCGGGCCTTCGAAACGGTAGCTCTTGGACCCTCGTCGGGCAGCTAGGTAGGTCTCCACCAGCTGAGCAGCCTCCCGTGCAGTCTCTGGATCCCTCTCCTTCACCCAGACTCTCAGTTCTGGAGAGAGAGAGCGGTAAAACTGTTCCAGGATGAGGATCTCTCCCACTTGGTCCTTGGTCCTCTTCTCAGGCTGGATCCACTTGCTGTACAAGTCTTTTAGTCGGTTGTAGAACTCTCTTGGGTTCTCATGAGGCCGGATGTCAGGCTCTCGGAATCTCTGCCGATAGACCTCCTCATTGATCTCATATTTAGCAAGGATAGCTTCTTTTACCTCTCTGTAGTCTAATGTGTCCTCTGCTGCCATCGCCACATATGCTGCTCGAGCCTTTCCAGTCAGGTGTGGTATCAGCCTCACTGCCCAGTCGACCTCTGGCCACTGATATGCTGCTGCCAGACGCTCGAAGGTGGTTAGGTACTGCTCGATGTCGTCCCCCTCTTCCAGTCGAGGAACTGCTGCCTGCCCCCAGCCCCTACCCGTTGGCTCACTGCGGGCACTGGGCTGAGGCACCTGCTCCCCCACCCCCTCCTCAGGCTGTGAGAGCTGCGCCCTGCTCAGCTGGGCCTGACTTCCTCCAATCTGCTGCTGCTGCTCCAGTTCATATCTCAGATTGTTGACTTGAATTTGCATATGGCGCCACCTTTGATCTTGTTTAATTGTCTCTTTCTCCCACCTTTCACTTAGATCACGCTGAAAGTGAAGACACTCCTGCATCATGCCAGTGATTGAGTCCATGTCAGCAGGCCCTCGGTGCTCTTCTCTGGGATGTAAAATCAAGGGCACCCCACCTGCAGCACCCTCCTCCTGGCTCTTGTCTGCAACTTCAGTCCTTGAAGCCTTGGCTGGAGCTTTAGGTCCCATGTTGTCCACTCTCAAAGCTCGACTCCTTCAATTAAGCTGCGTCTCATCCCACTTCTGACACCAAATGTAGGGTTTAAGGTGTAAGTTAACCTCTACCAACAGGATGAAACCACGGCAGAAGGATGTAGATGAAGAGAGGCAGACATCAAAAACACACAGGAGTCAGCAAATTCCAGAGCTCTTGGTTTTTCTTTTACTTTCCAGATGAGAAAAAACACACCACACATGCAGCCTTCACAGAACAAAAGACTTGGAGCCTCTCACACACTCTGCAGGTGCAGCCGATCCCTAATTAAAGCTGCACCAGCAAAAGAGACACACCCTCCCCGCCTATCCTGGCCTCTGCCCCAAGACTCCTCCCACACCACTGACAACTAAATAAATTTACAAATAAACAATATCTACAACACAAGGCAAATGACTGATATTAATAAAGAGCAAAGAAAATACCTAAGGAACTGAAAACAACCTAAAGAACCTCAAACTTAAGAAAAAATTCCCTTTAACTCCTCCCCTCTCTCCGCCCTGATCCCTCCACTCAGCCTGAAGGCTGCTGGAGTCCTGTGGTGCCCCTTCATGGGTGCACTTCCATGAACACACCCCCCGGAAACGGACCTCAAAGAGAGAGAGATTAGTTATAGGATCTTTCTTCATAAATAAAGGACACAAAAACAAAAACAAACTGTCTATATTTATCAGTCACTGTGCAACTCGTGTACCTCAGTGAGGGGGATGCTGACCAGCTCCCTCACACTTCCCCTCCCCTCTGGAGGGCTCGCCAACCACGTTGCGAGACAAGAAGTCAGCCACAGTGTTCTGCTCCCCTGGCCTGTAGTGGATGGAGAACCGGTATGGTTGGAGGGACAGGAACCAGCGGGTGATCCGACTGTTGGTGTCCTTCATCTGCTCCAGCCATTCCAGGGCTTTATGATCTGTCTCCAAGTGGAACTCTCTCCCAAGCAGGTAATACTTGAATGTGTCGATCGCCCACTTCACAGCCAAGCACTCCAGCTCCACTGCAGAGTACCTTGTCTCCCTGGGGAACAATTTCCTGCTGATGTATGCAACTGGTCTCCTCTCCTCTCCTTCTCCCTGTAGGAGGACTCCTCCAATCCCGCGGTGAGATGCATCCGTCTGGACGATGAAAGGTAGGCTGAAGTTTGGGCTCTGCAGCACCGGCTCCTGGCATAAGGCCCCCTTAAGGTCTTGGAAGGCCTTTTCCTGTTCCTCCCCCCACTCCACCTTGGTTTTTGCTGTGCTGGTGAGGTCGGTTAGGGGTGCTGCTCTCGACGAGAAGTTTTGGATGAAGCGCCGGTACCAGCCCACCAGACCCAGGAAGGACTTCACCTGCTTCCGGGTGGTCGGTCTCTCCCTCGCTCTGATTGCCTCCACTTTGTCCTGCATCGGCTTGATCACCCCACCTCCAAGGATGTAGCCAAGGTACTGCGTCTCCTGCTTAGCCACCGCACACTTCCTCGGGTTGATAGTCAAGCCTGCTTCCTTGATTTTATCCAGCACTTTTCCCACATGACTTAGATGTTCCTGCCAAGAGGTGCTGAAAATCACCACATCATCAAGGTAAGCTGCGGCAAAGTCACCCATACCTGCTAGCACTTGATTCATCAATCTCTGGAAGGTGGCCGGCGCCCCGTGGAGACCAAACGGCATCTTGGTAAACTGCCAGAGTCCTTGGGGTGTCCTGAAAGCAGTCAGAGGCTTGGCAGCATCAGACAAAGGCACCTGCCAGTAGCCTTTGCACAGGTCAAGAGTGGTGATATACTTCGCTTGGCCTACCCGTTCAATGAGGTCATCCAGCCTTGGCAGAGGGTAAGCATCAAACTCAGATTGTGCATTTACCTTCCTG
>RPOG01002838.1:34644-45416 GCA_008086565.1 Thalassoma bifasciatum
GAAAAAACACACCACACATGCAGCCTTCACAGAACAAAAGACTTGGAGC
The DNA here is from genome assembly GCA_008086565.1 of Thalassoma bifasciatum. Classification (NCBI taxonomy): domain Eukaryota; kingdom Metazoa; phylum Chordata; class Actinopteri; order Labriformes; family Labridae; genus Thalassoma; species Thalassoma bifasciatum. The sequence goes on from RPOG01002838.1 coordinate 34,694, forward strand.
CTCTCACACACACTGCAGGTGCAGCAGATCCCTAATTAAGGCTGCACCAGCAGAAGAGACACACCCTCCCCACCTATCCTGGCCTCTGCCCCAAGACTCCTCCCACACCACTGACAACTAAATAAATTTACAAATAAACAATATCTACAACACAAGGCAAATGACTGATATTAATAAAGAGCAAAGAAAATACCTAAGGAACTGAAAACAACCTAAAGAACCTCAAACTTAAGAAAAAATCCCCTTTAACCCCTCCCCTCTCTCCGCCCTGATCCCTCCACTCAGCCTGAAGGCTGCTGGAGTCCTGTGGTGCCCCTTCATGGGTGCACTTCCATGAACACACCCCCCGGAAACGGACCTCAAAGAGAGAGAGATTAGTTATAGGATCTTTCTTCATAAATAAAGGACACAAAAACAAAAACAAACTGTCTATATTTATCAGTCACTGTGCAACTCGTGTACCTCAGTGAGGGGGATGCTGACCAGCTCCCTCACAAGCGTACATAAATGTTAAGTTTAGTTCTGGTGGACAGCTAAATACTTTTCCAAGCAGTCTCTCTCTCTCAGCAGAGTGATGACAGGATGATTAAGATATGGAGGGTGAAAGCACTTAAAGTGGTCAGGAGAGTCCTGGGAAATTAGGGTGTTTCATTTACCCTTTCAGATCTTTATATGGTCAAACATAAGACAGAAGTGTGCATATGAAAGTGGTAGAGAAACCAAGACCACAAAGCATCAGTAGTTACATGAGTGAGGGAGGTGTGAAACTCCACCCATACTCGGGCGCATCACGAGAGGAAGTGTAACATCCTCCATGCCTCTAATTCATGTGAAAGAAAATGCATGTTTTAAGATGATGGAAATATTTGTTCAGCAAGTAATTGTACATGTCACTGGACTTGTTGGAAACTTTCAAAGTGAGCTGAGTACAACTTTGCCAACAAATTTATGTTTATTCAAAAAACACATTTATCACCTCTTCTCAGTTAAGTTAATTTTCTAACTGTTTCTGGTCAGCTTTTCACTCTTTGCTGTCTACTCTCTGCAAAAGACACATTTCCCCTGCTTTTCTGATCCGTCCGTAGAGGGAGGCAGCAGAGATCAGTGAGTTGAGAGTAAATAACTGACTTTCAGAGAACTGGTCACTTGAGGGAGCAGTTTCTCTCTTTCAAATGTAATGAATCTTTGTCAAGCCACCTCTTCACATGACTACCTGTTGAAATTGGTGTTTGGTGGAGCTCGACAATGCCTTTTTAAATGATGAAACCTCTACTTTATTTCTGGCTTAGAGAGAATGTACTTAAATAGAATAAATATAGTCATGATAACAATATCAGTTGGTATATAAATCTTTTATTTGGGTCTTTAGTGATACAATATATTATTAGTATTTTTTTATTTTTATTTTTTTTAATTAATTTATTTCTCCAAAAGATTAACCTGACATTAAGTTCATGTATGTGAACAGGTTACCATGATGCGGGATGAGTTTTTCCAGCCACATTGTGGCGAGCATCCTATAGGAGGCCAATGATGTTGCCATGGCAACAACAACTGGGATGGTCCACTTTAGTTTATTACCATGGTGATAGGCCCCAGTTGTCTCGCCTTTCAGACAGACTTCATTGTCAGTGCATCAAACATAACCACTGGAGGAAAATCAGACCTGACTGTAGCAACCTCAGTGTGTTTCTCAAGTTGATCTTGAACCTGTGTGTGTGTGTGTGTGTGTGTGTGTGTGTGTGTGTACGCAAAAGAAAATGAGGGAGATACATGGAAAGCATGATGATGAGGATAGAAGCATGACATGAACGATAATGTCTGTGTAACAGCCGAAGATTCAACCATAAATTTTGAGAAGGTCACTTTTCATATCATCAATTTTCTTTTATAAACATTATAAATAAACACATTTTTGAAAANTGTGTGTGTGTGTGTGTGTGTGTGTGTGTGTGTGTGTGTGTGTGTGTGTGTACGCAAAAGAAAATGAGGGAGATACATGGAAAGCATGATGATGAGGATAGAAGCATGACATGAACGATAATGTCTGTGTAACAGCCGAAGATTCAACCATAAATTTTGAGAAGGTCACTTTTCATATCATCAATTTTCTTTTATAAACATTATAAATAAACACATTTTTGAAAATTTCTTACAATACAGCAGGTATTATCTATTTGAGAATTATTAAATGACTGTTGTCATAACAATGTGTGGGGACAGGTACTCTTGTCTACAAAAAGGTTCAAGCTGAAGTAACTTTTGATGCCTGGAGACTTTACTGAGTGTCTTAATTTGAGCGAAACCTGGTGGATAATAGATCTGTTGGTTTTGTTACTAGCTGTTCTTGGTGTACAGGCTGAAGCAATATGCATTGTCTAATCGAAAGCAATTCAAGATTTTATTTTTTTTAAGACACTGATCTGAAATGAAATTCAATGTATTATTATTATTATTATTAGTATTAGTATTAGTATTAGTATTAGTATTAGTAGTAGTAGTAGTAGTAGTAGTATTTGTAGCAATTTCTAACTTGGAGCAAAACATATAGTTACAGCGAAAAAAATATTAAGAGCAGGTCACTGTTTGTTGTTCCTCTTTTGACCACAGTGAAACAGCTCATTAACTGATGAGATAATGTCAGAGGTCCATCAAAGCTTACATACAGCCACAAAGACAAATTATTGTGTTCAGGAACACAAGATAGTAACTGTTAATTTTCAGTCAAAAAATAATTTTGTACTTTCCATGACTAGATTTTTTTTTTTTAATCAGTAAATTTGAGAAATCATTATTGTTGTTGTAATATTAATTATAATTAAGCATTGAATATGTCACTTTGATAAAAGAGCTTGCACATCCTGGTGGATAAACAGTTACAGAGAGAAAACAAGTGTTTTGCTTGTCAATTATTTACTGTTAACACAAAGCAGTGGTGGCCCCTTAGTGTTCTGATAACTTTATGTATGTTATTATCTATATGTTTTGGTTAAAATCTAACTTCTATTTAAAATCTTCTCTCCTTGTACTTTTCCTTGACTTCTGACATGTGCATTGCCACTAGTGTCCCTCTGTGTTCTGCTTGTTAAGCATGTATCTTGTTATTCCAAAGTCCCCCAGACAACCAACTACCACCTTGCTTTCAACAAATATTTACTTGTTGCAGTCAGCCTGATGCTACACTCACTCACTCACTCACTCCCCCACACAGAAGACGAGCTGATAAGTGCACCATCTGGACTGACTACTGCCTGTTAAGAGCTCATAATACTGACCCTCACAGGTGGAGTCATGAGCAGGAGAGTAGGTAAACATCACACATACATTCACTTCTGCATTCACTCAGGCACAGTCACATATTCCCCCACCCACATGGACCTCCGTGGCCACTAGGGATGTAGGAGGGGGGGCAGATACAATCAAAGAGGATGTACCTGTTCTCTTTGCATCTGCAAATGTCACATCTCTCTTCCTCAGTGACTTTATTTGAGGAAAAATGATATATAAGGATAGTTTTTGCAAACCTGCAGACTATTCCTGTAGTTTCACATGCATCAGTACTGTAAGATAAAATTCTGACAGATTTGCAAAAGCAGTCAGTGCAGATGTTGTCGTGAAAAATCTACATTAGTCATCATAGTCCAAAGGATAAAGAGCACTCATGTCAGCCCTGATGGTTCAAAATATTTACACCCCAAAGGGTTTCAATGTATTTAGTGTAGAAATGAAAAAAAAAAAAAGTGAGCAATAAATGGTGACTCTGGTTTTACTTCTCAGCATCGATTCATGCATCCTGTTTTCCCTCTTCAGAAGTTGTTTAGCTGTTTATGAGTCACGAAAGTGTGTCGAAAAACGAAAAAAACAAAAAAACCTTCAAAATTAATAGACTATGGTTTGAAAGATATGAGGTAAATAAGTTTAACTTATTTAACTGAATAATGATCCTTTGGTGTGGGATATCATTCATAGATTTGCATAACAAGTTATTCTTATGTTCGACAAATAATATAAGAAACCTCTTGGTGTGTCATACTGCAAAGTTTGGTATCCATCTGATATCTAGTGAATACTGATGCTTTTTACATGGAAAAGCAGTTCTTTAAAATTAATCAAAACAACACACAACAACTAAAACTGCTGTTTCTGTTCAAGAATGAAAGTTAAAAAAAAATTTAATCAGAACATAATCATGTGCTTTAATTTTTTCCCTGCTTTGTTGTTCAACAGTTAATTTGAATATTTACAGATAAAAGCAATTACTTTATATTAGCATTTAAGATATCATTTTGATTTAACAGCTTACACACATTGGTAATTTAACCATTACAGAAACATAGAAACATTTAGGAAATCAGCTATTTACTGACAATGTAGAACAGCAGTGCAAAACAACTTGCACTGTGTGTTGGTCAATTAAATTTGCAAAGCAAAATATAAGATATTTAGCAGAATGCTCAGAGCAAAGTGAGTGAGAGGAGCACACATGCAGAGGAGAAAATGAAGGTAAAACTTAAGTATCAATCTCATCACATAAGTATTGATTGATGTATGGATACCAACAGTGGTAACCTTATATCCATATTTTGGATTGATCCACTCACCTCTAGTTAGAGCACAGTGTATCATCTGTTTAGTGCAAACACAATTGATCTGTTTATAAAGAGACTACAGATTCAATAAATACAAATACTACTCAACAGTAAATTCAAACTCAAAATCCAATTCACAGTTATTCCAAAAATGTGTCTTTGATTCATTGCAAAACATCTATGATTCTGCTAGAATTGGACATTGTTTTCGTGTGCCTTTCATTTTCTTGTGTGATGAGTCTCTCAACTCAAAAAAAAAAAAAAAAAATGACACTAACTTAGGAGGATGTTGTAAAAATTGGTCAGCAATTACGAGTGTTAGCGTTTACAAGCGCAGAACAGAACCCAGCTTTACAGTAACAACAAGCACATTTACAGCCTGGTATAATTGGGAGAAACAACCCAACAATACAACAGTCTATTGTGAAATGCACATGTTCAAAAAGAACAGCCTAGTGGATGAAAACATCATGGTTCTATTTTTAAATGCTGTTAATCTTGACTCATCCAAAAGTGATCTTAAGAGCTTTAATTGATTAACAGTAAAAGATGGCTGAAAACAGAAGGGATATATTTAAAAACTAATCCATATGAGATAAACAGGAAGGCCAAATATCACCATTAAATCAAAGAAAGACATAAAAATGATTATCTGATGGCATTTCTGACAATAAAATGACAGTATATGGAGTCAGAGGCTTGTGAAGGCCAGTATGTTTTGTGATCAACAAAAGACTTTTTCTTGTTTATTATTTCTTGAGCTATCAGTGTACAGGATCAGAATTGATACATTTATTGCCCACACAACTTCCATCTCGTTAATTTGCTTCTTATTCTTGATCTCGACCATCTTCTGCTGCTTATTGTTTCTTTGTTTTTCCTCCCCAACTCTCACTTCTACTTCATCATGTGTCTCCTGTTCATGTTTATAACTTTTTATAATCATTGTCTCTGGTTTTTTCTCGCTCTCTGGGACTTTTTCCAGTTTTACTTAGCTGACGTATTGTTGATTTAAAGAAACCCTGACCATATTTACTTAAAAAATGTAAGACCAGTTGCAGTGTCATGACTCCACGTCTGGATGTATCAGACACTGTGGACAGTCCCACAGTGAGACAGCAGTCAGAGCTTGTTCAATAATCTTACATTTCATGCTGACATCAGACATATATGCCTGAAAACGTTCTTCTAATTTAGCACAGCTCGACATGTGCTGATGTTTGTGTAGTTATGTGTTTTTGCTCAAGGCCATGTTAGCTCTACAGGCTCATTAAACCAGGTGTAATCTGATTACTTCTAAGAAAGTACGGACAGTTCTGTCTCCATCCTTCTGCAATGACCACAGTAAACACTGTTTCAATGTTCCAGAACTTGATGTCTACACTGACTCATTTCTTATGTTGCTTACAAATCTTTGTAGTCTGTTTTCAATGTACATGTACAATGCTCGGTTGAAGGACAAAGCAAAGAATGTATCAAAGAATTCTGTCGTGATGAAACTTGTGGAATGTTGGTTTGATTTAAAAAGGTAACAGTCAAAGCCTTTTTGCAATTGACAGCAGCAAAGTTTAGTCTTAACTATCCCCTGTTAAAAAATGCCCTGTTAATAAGATTTTATTGACACCAACATCATTCTTGATTCTGCTTATTAAACCTGATCCTTTATTGATTCCCTTATCAGTTCACCCTGTGAATTGTCTGTGTACAAAAAGTAGCTTTGCAGCTTTTCCAAGTCAATGACATTTGTATTGATTTGATATGTCAATGATAATGAAATTGGTTATTGACTCTGGATATCTCTGGATGTGAATAAATGAGTAAATAAATAATGAGTCAAAATCCCAGTGTCTTAAAATAAAGTGGTCATAGTAGTACTATGACCTAGTGACACTGCTATAACCCCCCCTGTAAAGGAAGTGCCTCATTACATATCAGCACTGTAACTGTACATTACTTTCTTTGATTTTTTTTTTTCTTTTTTTTTGCCAAGTCTTTCAAAAACATCATTGACTGGAAGGCTTCAGGAAAATGTTCTCTAATAACGGGGTTTTATAACCTAAAATCTCTCTACAAGCGATTAACCCACTATGTAAAGACACATAATTTTTCTAGTCTGCATGGTTACAGTTTGAGCTCAGGTTGAACTCTCTGCCATGTTAATCAGACATTTGTTCTAGTGACACTGCATGACCCTCTCTGTTTCACATTAAACAAAAACCTGATGCATATTACAGCTGAAAATATAATTACTTCAAGATAAGGTCAGTTATCATATTTATAGTCATAGAATAATCTATAATTTATGCATTTATTGCAGTGTTTCACATTATGCAACCAGTAAATACACCTTCAGAATTTGTTGCTTCACTTTACATCCTGCTTTCCCATTTTGCCTTGAAGCTTGACCGGCCTCTTATATAAAGCACTGGCTTTTTCTACAGACTCACAAACATGAATTTCAGTTTTGTCGTCTGATGTCGGAGCGCCTCATCACCTAAGCATCTAACAGCAGATGAGCTCTGATAAGCTTGAAGTATTCTTTTTCTTGGCCTTTACAGTCAGACCAACGTACACCCGAAGGTGTGCAAATAACTGTTACACAACCTCCACCCTGTCTGTCCCTCTACTCTCCTCCTCCATCTGTCGCCTCCTCACTAACACATGGTGTCTTATTTTGCTGACTCAGCGAGGCCCCAGGGCAGGCTCTGTGGGTCACATGCATAATCATATAATAGAAAATGCATCGTGGTGTAATGTGAGTCTTTACTCCAGAAGGTATGGTGCTTTGACAAAGGCTCATGGTGAAAAATAGGGATCAGGTGCATGGTTCCTGATTATAAAGAGGAAAAACAGAGGATCAAAGGGGAAATAACTTTTCCTAGTGATTGCATGAGAAAAAATATGTCGCGGTCCATTCACTTGATGAATGGTGTTCTTCAGTGTCACAATGTTTCTCTAAATCTTTGCCATTGATGAGATAGAGTAACACAGAGTGGGCTGATTAACCCTTTCCTGTGCTGTCTAGAACAATCATGAATCCGTCCTCTGCTGTTAATATTGAGGTTAATCTGGTTGCTTTATGCTCTGGTTTTGTTTGTGTTCCAGTTTTGTATTGTTCATGAACTTTAGCCACCAAAGCTGTGTACATTAACCCCCCACAGATAAACTCACTAGTTCTCACGCTACTTAATATGATATACTATCTTATACTGTAGATATACTCTTCTATATCAAAGTGAATTTGTCCTTTGTTATGCTGTGAACATTCATTTGATTACCAGCAGTTCTTCAGTAATAACTCACGTTTGCTACCTTGGCATAAGAGGAACAGAAAGCATGCAGCAGTAAAACTCCAAAACCAATAACCCACCTCTTTCTGTTTGTTTGCCTCTTTGATGAGATAGTACAGCAGTGATTTGTGAAGCTGTTAAACTTAACTGCTGTCAAGTAGGTCTGGGAAAGTTCTCAATCAGAGCTCACTTTTATTGAAAAGGGTAGAATGAGAAGATACATCCTATTACATTTAGAAGATTAGATAGGACCATAATCATGAAAATAACAATAAAGGGAGTGAATCTCAGACATCCATCACAATGAAGACACACACACATTTATATGTGTACTTTTTTTTAGTATCCTCTTAAGACTCGAGCTTTTATCTGGTGTGCATTTATGATTTATCCTTGTAAGATCTGATATTTATAAAAACTAAACTTTGTCTTTGTACAGGAACTTATGTCCATAATGTTATCAGTTAGCTACTAGTTTTTAGTTAAAAGTGTTAATGTTCATAACTACACTTTTTTCCCCTCACTGGAATGGGTTTTAAGTTATAATATCACCAAAAGATGATGTGGGAAGTGTCTCTAAATGTGGTTAATAGATTAAAGTTATACAAGATGAAGTTTCATGGGTCTGAGAAGCAGAAATGCAATGTTCATATATGTGAATGGTCTTAAGAGGTTAAAACAGCTATAAAAAAATGGCTAAAGGAAACAACAGACTCAATATCACCTATAATAGAATCACCTTCAAAATCATCCTCCTTCAAAGGCCATCCAACCCCCCCTCACTCACATCAGGAACAGTGACTCTCTCCACCTTTTTAAATCCACACTCGAAACACATCTGTTCAGAACTGCTTTCTCCCTTCAACCCCACTCTTATATTTTAATTTTTGTATCACCTTGTCTTGTTGTTTCATTCATTCGTTGTGTATTTTTACCTTTAAATCCCATATGTAAAGTGTCCCACAGTTCTTGGAAAGGTGCTTTTAAATACAAAGTAATATTATTAAATCCTCAGGAGTATTACCCTCCTCCTGCCAGATGGCATACATACTTGAGAAACAAAGACATAGTGAATTAAGATCCAATGTTTCTGGGGAAATCTGTCAACTTTTGAATCCAAAGGACAGTAGATATAAATTTAAAGTGAATTTTACATGGAAATACAAGAAAGTAAGATAACAGTCTCTTACATCCCAACCACTTCTGGCCTAAATACCATGCTATGTTTCAGAGCCTCTAACTGTAACTTCAAGGTCAAAATTCGTCAGTGACACCTCATTTGACAGATGAAAGTCTCTAGTTCTAGAAAATATCATGTTTTTATATGTGACTAAAGTCCACATCAGGATAGATGCAGCTGAAACACTTTTTTTCTCTCATTTTTTACAACCAATTTTTGAAAATCATTTACTTCAAGATACTTCATGTCAGACATAAAACATCCACCACATCACTTCTACACCTTGTCATCTACATCTGGGTGAAACTTGAGCTTTCTAGGTAAAACTTTGTAGGAGTTAGAGAGTTTTTAGTCTTAGGTATCCAAACACCAACAGATGCGTTCTCATATACCACACTTTAGTCTGACGAATTCATGCGAACAAAACCAGCTGTAACAAGGCTCGGTGTCCTCTTGGTGGTCAACTTTGTTCTGTCTTCGAAAAGGTTGGCTAAAAATTGTGAAATTGTAGCTCCTGGTCACGGATTGTACCTCTCTCGTTGCACACATGAAGCCTGTTAGGGGGGCTTTACGCAGCTTCAGCTAATGCTACTAGCCAGTCCAGCAGAGAGCACTCCTTGTATAAATCAGGATTTGTTTTTTCTGTCCATCAAGACCATAAATCACCTGACTTCAGAATGAGATCCTATTGGTTATATGAAGCAGCTCAGGACACCAGGAATTAAGGTATTTGCTCTAATTAAGGAAGATCACAATTTATTTCATGTAGATTCTTTGATTTCCCATGACATTCAGGTTAATCTGTTTTAAATGATACAATGACATTTGTAATTTTTAAATTCTTGAATTACGTGTCACATGCTCCCTGCCTGGCCCTGCTGCAAGTTGAGTCTTTTCATATAGCATGCAACTGTAGACACTCACACAAATCCCTGCAGTAGATACGGATAGCTGAAAAGGGATTTCACACACAAGTGTCATGATGAGCTGTCTTTCTATTTTTATGCCAGTATTGCACATGGAGGGTTTGAAAAAAGGGGCTGTGAAAAAGCGGGAGAAAGGGGTGGGTGGGGGTAGGTGGGGGTGGGTGGGGGTGAGTGTGAACGAGGGAACGAGTACTTACACAGCTGCAGTAGCGAAGGTCATTTTCTCCATTGGGCCTTCTGTTTGGTCAAGCTCTAAGTGTGAACATAAGTGTGTGTGTACTTTCATATCAAGGTTTGGTTTCTTATCTCCACTTCTATAATCTGAAAGTGTGATTAACTGTTCTCCCTCCAGGCGGATCACACGCTTGTTTTTGTGCGTTTGTCTGCAGACCAACAAAGTCACCATAGATTGCGTTGAGCAGGCTTTGAGAAACACTTCTGAATCTGTGATTTACAAAGACTGCTTGCTTTTGTGTGTGTGTGTGTGTGTGTGTGTGTAAAAGAGAAAAGAGTGACTAACTGGTCCCTGACATGCTCACAAGATTTTTTAGTAAAGTGAAAATGATTCTCTAAAATTAGCGCTGACCTTTCTTAAATGAATTATAAATACAAAAATGTGTAGTGTTCTATCTTATTATATCACTGTCTTATTACACTGAACCCACCCATATCAGCTCTAAGTGTTTATTCAAGCTCAGTGACGCTTGGAAACTATGATTTGTCACACATGAAAATGTC
>RPOG01002838.1:45858-79354 GCA_008086565.1 Thalassoma bifasciatum
TTAAATTCTTGAATTACGTGTCACATGCTCCCTGCCTGGCCCTGCTGCAAGTTGAGTCTTTTCATATAGCATGCAACTGTAGACACTCACACAAATCCCTGCAGTAGATATGGATAGCTGAAAAGGGATTTCACACACAAGTGTCATGATGAGCTGTCTTTCTATTTTTATGCCAGTATTGCACATGGAGGGTTTGAAAAAAGGGGCTGTGAAAAAGCGGGAGAAAGGGGTGGGTGGGGGTAGGTGGGGGTGGGTGGGGGTGAGTGTGAACGAGGGAACGAGTACTTACACAGCTGCAGTAGCGAAGGTCATTTTCTCCATTGGGCCTTCTGTTTGGTCAAGCTCTAAGTGTGAACATAAGTGTGTGTGTACTTTCATATCAAGGTTTGGTTTCTTATCTCCACTTCTATAATCTGAAAGTGTGATTAACTGTTCTCCCTCCAGGCGGATCACACGCTTGTTTTTGTGCGTTTGTCTGCAGACCAACAAAGTCACCATAGATTGCGTTGAGCAGGCTTTGAGAAACACTTCTGAATCTGTGATTTACAAAGACTGCTTGCTTTTGTGTGTGTGTGTGTGTGTGTGCGTGTGTGTGTGTGTGTGTGTGTGTGTGTGTGTGTGTGTGTGTGTGTGTGTGTGTGTAAAAGAGAAAAGAGTGACTAACTGATCCCTGACATGCTCACAAGATTTTTTAGTAAAGTGAAAATGATTCTCTAAAATTAGCACTGACCTTTCTTAAATGAATTATAAATACAAAAATGTGTAGTGTTCTATCTTATTATATCACTGTCTTATTACACTGAAGCCACCCATATCAGCTCTAAGTGTTTATTCAAGCTCAGTGACGCTTGGAAACTATGATTTGTCACACATGAAAATGTCACACCTGTAGGTGTGTGTAAGAGGGAAAAAGAAAGAGAGGTGAGAGTAAATAACAGTGAATGAGTGAAGTTTGTGTGTCTGATAATGAAGGTATACATTTTTTTTTTCATCTCCTCTCCTCTTGATGACGCACGGTCGAACCCTAGTGGAATGACAGTGTGAGTGAGTGTGTAGTTGTTATTTTGAAGTCATCTCTAGGGGCATGTCATTGTTCAGCTTGTTTGCTTCAACCAAGGTGTTGAAAAAAATCCCCCAGTGGTTGAGCAGAGGAATAATGATCCATATTGTCTGAATCAAAATCACAAATTACAGCTTTTAGTAGGAAAACCTACCAAGGGCAGGAAACAAATCTCTACTGAGATGAGTAGAGAAATGAGGCAGTCGTCAAGGGAATACAGCCTTGGGGTCCTCTAGGCAGATCCTCCAGCAGCTGTCTGGTTGCCATAGCGCTGATCACTCACAGGAAGAGCAGCGTATGAGGAAAGAAACACGACCTTCCAGTTAATTGTTGTTGTGCTTGTTGTTGTCCATATCCTGTCTTAATCCCTTTCTGGTTGATGACAAACCATTATTTTATTGATGTCTTATCGATTAAGATGTCTCTTCTTGTCACATAGAGTGCAGGACACTCATTTCAGTCACTTTTGAGACCTCCACTGTTTTCACTACTGTCATTTACTTCTTTCAGATGTGCTATCAACTTAATTGTAATTTTTCTAAGTATCAGGCTGATGCTTTTCTCTGTAGTTTGGTACCCTTGATTATTTCTGTCTGAATACAAATGTGTTCTCTGGCATGCATGATTTCTGTCCTCAGTGTTGTTGCTCATTTAATGAATATAATTGTGTTCATTATTTCATACATTTTCTCTCAGACCCTTAAAACATTAACTGACATAGTGAGATTTAAGCCTTTACAGGCTGAACCATAGAACTGTGCAATGCAGGATTGAAAAATCTGAGCAGGATAATCTTTTCAAGGTGGCCACTGTGTCAAAGTTTATTGTTAAAATGTTTAAAGTTAAGTATATCCACAAAAAAATGACCCAACTTAGAGGATGAATTCATTCATTTCTTATACAGGTGGACTATACTATGATCATAACATGGCAACATAAAACAGTTTTTCTTTTTTTTTTTTTTTTTTTTTTTTTTTTAGGGATGCTTTGAAAATGGAGGAATTAACCCTTACCAAGATATTCTGATCTGATTAGGGGGGAAAAAAAGCAAAAATGGTTGCTAGAAATCAAAACCTTCAGATTCAGTCTTTATTCCAGATTGTAACTGCATTGCAAAAAGAAAGACGCTTAGATCACATTCTTCTTATTATTTAATTCATGGCAAAAAGAGAAGTAGGCAATAGACTGAAGAGTTATGTTAAAGGTTAAAATAGAATAAACTAGAAATACAAGACTAAACAGTCAATTGTTCAAACTACAAGCAGAAGTAGAGGGAGAGAGTAGCAAGATGGAAACCATTATTTTGTACCAACATGTTCTGGCAAAATGACTTATCTCTGTTTACTAAGCTGTAATTCAATAGAAAACTGGCTCTGGCTCAGATGTGAGATGGTCTGTAAACCTCTGAAAATAAGAGGAAGCTTGCAGGCAGATTGTTAGTGAAAGAAAAACAACTCAAGGTAAACTAACAAAAGTCCATCAGCACATGGTAACCAAATGCAACGTGAATTATTGTGATAATCATTATACATGTGCACACAGCAAGGGTTATTTATTTCTTTTTGTAACCATTTTTCATTGCTGAGGGTGATGTTTCAGTTCTGGTGTCCTTGGGAATGTACACATGCAAGAGGCTGGTAAGCCTGTTTGAGTTTAGACGTCACATGTTGGGAGAGAGTGTGTGTCTGTCGGACAGAATAGGGAGGTGTGGCTGTGAAATTATGAATCCAAACTCAGATAGAACAAGGTCATAGAGATTAATCTAAAATTGTTAACAAGGTAAAAACAAGGGCAGGGAGAGATAAAGGATGGGGGGGGCACACAGCAGAGAAAGAGGTGGAGGAAGAGGCGGTGCTTGAAAAGCCTCCAGCCTGTAAGAAAAGACAGGGAGGGGCTCAGCAGTGAGAATAGAGGTAGCAGAGCAGCAACAGACAGTGAGGAGGAAAAAACCAGAGCATGTCAGAGAAGCAAGGAGAGGTGGGAAAGTAGATAGAGAAATAGAGATGCAGCACCACCGTGTTTGTTCCTGCGAGGCAGTCAGCAGCGCAGCACTTTCTCCTCTCGTCATGAAGCCTGATGTTTTATGGAGCTGCACTGCACAGATCCCCTGCAAAGGCAGACGATGCAGATAGAAGTTCACCTTGAGCTGGAGAACAGCTGTGCAACTCTGGACCTTGGAGATTACAAGAAATGCTTATTGATCTCATAGACAAGGACAGCAGAGATTTTTGGGGATCTGGCAAACTGTCAGTGTCCCTCATTATTTTTTTTAACTTTTTCATTACTGTCAGGTTGATACCACAATCTCTACCAGAGAGACTCTAATCAGCCAATCAAGGAGCTGTATTCAAACAGGTCCTTTGGCAGAAACTAGTTATCTGTCTCTAAAAAAGACAGCATTTAGAAGCAAGACTGTGGCTCTAATCACTCACACTGGAACCTCGGAGAGCCACAACCAGGCAGGTCCTCCAGCCTAAGGATCCTGGAAGCGGCCTGACCTTGGACCAGTTGTCACCTGAACCCCTCCTGCCACCAGAAGAAGTGCCCAGCATGTCTCAGACCAGGGGGCGATTCCACAACAAAAAAGCTGGCATTCGTGCTGCTGTGATACTGATTGGACTCCTGCACAAGTCTCGAAAAGCCAAGGAGAAAGAGAAGGAGAGAGAGAGAGGGGAGAGCGAAGGGTTAGTGAAGTTTTTCTCTTATGTCACCTGATGATACTGGTTGGAATAGAAGCAGAGTCTGATGTCAAGTGTCAATCAGAATTGGGAATTTTATTGTATTGCAATGTTGTGCTACTTTACAGAAATGAGAAAATTTGATGGTTAATTGTGTTTGCATGTCCAGTTGGAGACAATAGGACTTTATAAGTATGCTCGTCTGTGTGACTGTGCACTTTTTACTAACAGTATTTGTGGGCTTTTTGTTGTGTTTTTTTTTAAGCAATTTTTCAGCTTTGGGCTTTTCATGCCTTTAATTTAATAGAGGAGGACAGTGGATGGAATAGAGTAGGAAAGGGGCAGAGAGTGGGGGGTGACATGCAGGAAACAGACCACAGGCCAGATTCGAACCCGGGGCCTGCTCCAGGGTGAACCTCATGGTGCGCGACCTAAACTACTAGGCCATCTGCACCCCGCAACTGTGTTTTTAACTTGGTCAGTGGACATGACAATGAAAAACAGATGGATAGATGAGGAGGACTGAGGCTGACAGAAATGCAGATGCTGATGGAGCAGTGGAGTGTCACTGGAGAGGGTAAAACCAGAGCTGTGTCATGAGAGAGATGCAAATCCAGCGATAAGATTGATGTGGTTAAACAAAAAATGAAAAAGAAGTGTCTTTGAATGCAAAGATTTTGACATTTTACGCTGTGCTGTATCCATATGGAAAACATACAGATGGATTTTATGAAGTTTGACCTATAAAAAAAACCCATATGTGATGGTACACAACGTCCCTCTTTCAAACTAATAGCCTAAGTCTCTTCTGAGAAAATTATATTCTCGCCTAAGTCAGCTCTTCAAGATGATACCCACCTCTGGTAAAACAATCAACATCCTACTTAAAAAGATAATCCTGTTTTTACATCAGTATTCTCATGGGCTAATCAACATTGTTCTCAGTTTGGTTCAGTTTATTCTGTTTCCTGACAAACTTGAAAATAAGACTTAGGCCATTAGTTTAAGAGGGCGACAATATCCATCAATGCTAAATCCTCTACTACAAGGTTCATTTTAATCAAACCACTTGTGTCAGAGCTGCACTGTGACACAACAGTTAGTGCTGCTGCCTCACAACCAGCAGGTCATGGGTTTGAAACCTGTCTTGATTGTGAAGGGCCTTCTTACGTGGAGTTTGCCTGTTCTCCCAGAGGGTTCCCTCTGGGTACTTTGGCTTCCTCCCACGGTCCAAGAACATGCTCATCAGGTTTATTGATGACTCTAATTGCATTGTATATGTTCATATATGAAAAGTCTTCTGACATATAGTCAAAAACTACAAAATAATACAGCATGTGTATGGAAAATGTAATTTGCCATGGAACTTTTCTAGACACCACATACAACATTTTAACTTGATTCATACTTAACCCTTTTTTAAGATCTTGTTTTAAAAAATGCAAAAGTGACCGCTTTCAAGAGTAAATCATAGTATGAAACTTAAAGGTCTTATAAGATGCACAGATGTATAAAGCTGGACACTTCTTGTAAGTTATTCCTATTTTTTTCCATATGAGTAAGCATCAGTTAACTATTGCGGATGACAATAATTCTGATATATTAACACATCATGCACGCAAATAAGTAAGATAGAAATAATGAGAAATTTTTACTTATCTAAAAACCATAAGTGCAGACAACTAATTTGAGTCCATTTAAAATCTACAGAAGAATTCATTTTTACCCGAAGTACAGCTTCAAATTTTTGTGAAATTACACCATTCCCATCATGACACATCCTGAAACTCTGCTACAACAAAATGAAACAGCTGTCATTTCTTTCGCTCTGTCGCATAATGATACCAGACAATTGCTGACACTCTAGCAGTGTAGATGAAATGCTTATCCTTTCAGACGTTTACCACCACTCAGCAGAAGAGTATTGCTTATGGCAGGGTAATTTATGGCTTATGGTTGTACATTGTCCTCACATTTCTTGTGGACATTTGAGCCATTGTAAACATATATTCAGTTGGCGTATTGTTCGTGTGTATGTCATATTGGCTTAGAAAGTTGAGTACAATTCCATTTGTATGCTATTTTGTACATTTTTCATTTATACACATGACCCACATAGATTATTTTTGATTTATTATTCTCTCAACTAGGGAGATTAATTGCAATCCAACATCAAAAATCCCTGTTCATACAAGTGTCTACAGTGGCTTTGTAAATGTAGAAACACAGCTCAAGATATTGTGGTTTCATATGGTTAATAAGTGGTTGATGCATCTGTTTCTACACCCAGATGAATTGTTGAAGGTAATTGTTCTGTATAAAAATGTACATAGACAGGTGACCTCTGGGAACTGCACTAGCTGAGGTGTGATGAGCAGTTAAATGACTTTTTAAACCTGCCAATGTCATTCAGTACAATTTTCTTTTTGATTAGTCATCCTGCACAAATCACTACATTCATCAAAAATATGATCCTCTCTCTACCTTGTTGTGAAAACTTTGGCAGAAATGAATTTTGTCTGCTTGATGTAAACCCTGCTGATTGGGCCAAATAAGCAGGGGCAGTATGTGTGTGAGCAGTGTGTGGTACTGGTACTGGTTTAACAATCATTGTAGGACTTCATTACAATTTTTATCATGATTGCCAAATCTTGTCTTGTAACAGTGAGTTGGTTCAGTGATGGCACAGGAGAAGGAATGGCGTTATTAGGACCCTGAGGTCTTTGTGTCTGTGCTCTGGTTGTTGTTCATTGTTTCCTGGGTTTGTTGTTAGGAATTTGTTCACTGGTATTTCTAGTGTTCTGGTTTCTTGTGTTCTTAGTGATTCTTGTGTTTCCCTTGTGTTTCATTTTGTACCTGATCCTTGTGTTTCTCCTCCTGATTGAGTTTTCCTGTTGCCCCTGTGTTTCTGTTCCTGTGTGATTGTCCTCATGTGTTTCACCTGTGTCTTGTGCCACACCTGAGTTTGATTAGTCCTTGTGGTTTTTAACCCCTGTCCTCAGTCCAGTCTGTGTTGGTTCATTCTGTCATGTGGTGGAAGAACCAAGAAAAACAGGGGGAGGTGGACTCATGGGCAAATTTAACAAAAGAATAAAGTCTTTATTAAATGCAAAAACTCAAAAGTCCAAGCACACAAAAAAAGGGGATCAAGAAACAAAATCAACCCCAGGGAAAAAAAATCCAAACAAACCTGAAAAGACGCAGGAGATAACGAAAGGGGTCGAGACGACCAGGGCTGACATTAGAATGAATCGACGGGGACTGAACCGAGGACAGGGCTGTTTTTTAATACATCTACTACAGATTACATTCCAATGCAGTATGTAGTGACCAAACAGAACTGTCACACTACATACTACCTTCAAATACAATATGCAGTAAAAAACTGCATTAGTTTTTACCAGGAGACCTCTGATCTTTTGTAAAAACTGCAGAGGACGTCTGTGTTTGAATGTGGATGTACATCGCAGCAGAATTTATCATATTTGATTTTTAATATTATACCATGTGTTATTCATTGAAAATCATCTGGAGTGGATTGACTTTTTATTTTTAGAGATGATGGAAAAACTTTCTGATAATGCAGGTATGATTTCAAACATGTTCATAGGATAATGATAACATATACCATGTAAGTTCCCCACTTAAAAGATGTTTTTGGGTTTTACACTTGATTTGTTCCACTGCTTCGCCCAAACTTTCTAAGGTTTCCTTCATTTTCAATTCAGACCTGTGGCCAGGCACTTTGCATTATGGGAAACAGTATGCCAGGTAGACTGGTCAGATGCATACTGAGAAATTTTCCCGGAACAGTAGGTCATCCGGTTAGTTTTGGCATATTGCAACCTTCGCATTTGTTCGCAAACTGCACACTGCATTTTGGGCAAATCAGTTCGTACGGCTAGTATAGTATGTGAATTCAAAAACAGCCAAGGATTAAATAGACAAGGACTAATCAAACTCAGGTGTGGCACAAGACAGAGGTGAAACACATGAGGACAATCACACAGGAACAGAAACACAGGGGCAACAGGAAAACTCAACCAGGAGGAGAAACACAAGGATCAGGTACAAAATGAAACACAAGGGAAATCACTATGAACACAAGACACCACGTCACTAGAAATACCAGTGAACAAAATCCCAAAAACAAACCCAGGAAACTATGAACAACAACCAAAGCACAGACACAAAGACCAAACCCATAAACCAAAATCAGGGTCCTGACAGGCGTTCAAATAGCAGGAATGAGATGTACAATTCTGATGTGTCATGCCCAAAAGCTGTGGCTCTAAGAGCTGGTGCTTTGTCATGAATCAGGGTCAGTGAGTGAGGGCTAGCTCCCAACTTTTGTCTAAAATTGGTCAGTACTCACTCAGTTGTTCAGCTCAGCACAGGAGGTCTTTGTTTGATTGACAGTGTGGCAGCCATGGAGCCAATCGTCTTTTTGTTTTGTTTTGTTTTTATTTTTTGGAAAAAAAATGTCTGAAATCTCAAACACAAGCAGGAGTGCCTCCTTTAGTAACACAACAAATGCAACAAATGTGGCTATTATAAGGCTTCTCATTAAAACACAGAGACCACAAGGCTTTATCCATACATAATTAATTCATATTTGCCAGTGTGTGCCAAAATACAAGGCTGCAAAGAAACCTACAGGCTGATAAAAGTAATTCTTAGGTTCAGTAATGTGTTACAACAGGTTCACATAATGATCTTGTTCCAGTATCTTTTACTCACATCTTGACCTCTTGATTCAATGGGTGCTGCAGGAGTAACAACCTTTTAACTCAGTGATGTTCATTTTTTCTTGATATATAGTATATGAAAAGTTTCTTTTTAGTAGACAAACGTACTTAGACAGTTTCAGCTGTCACTTCAGCCTTCATCAGAGCCGTCAGTACTTCCTGGTTTGACATGTCTTTTAAGGACAGCCGACCGGGGAATCCTGACGTGTCATTAAAACAGCTGATCAATAAAGTGCCTGCACCCAATCATGTCTGCCCCGTCCTGATTCATGGTGTTGCTTCCTCGCCTCCTTACTCCACCTTTTGGTTTTGTTTGTTTCTGCAGTGATGGTTTTGCCCTTGTCCCAGTCCATGACGTGGTTCTCCTGTCTGCAGTGATCTGTTATTGTACATTTCTTGTTTTCTTGTTCTGCTGTTTGTCTTTGTGTCCTGGTGAACCTTGCAGCTGTCTCCTTCTCACATTCTTTTTTGTGTTCTGTCTTTTGCGTATTGAATGTTTCATTTGTTATCCAGGGTGATGTGGTCTTTGGATGAACCGGTTGTTGTCAGAGTTTGTTGTATAGTTTGATGGCTGTGCTTATTTTATACTTTTTCATGAATCGTTGGAGGGGTTGGGTTGTTCCTCTGATATACAGGAGAGTTATTATTTCCCTGATGCAAATTTTGGGTTCTGATTGTTTGGGTTTTGTTTTCTTGTCCGTTTTTCTTTGCTCACTGCATCTGACTTGCTGTTTATGGCCCTTTTTGGATATTGGAAAACTGTGAGAGCAGGTTCAATGTGTCTCCCTTCTTCTTTTCTTTCTTTGTTGGTATGATGTTTGTACGGTTGTACAGTGTTCTATGTGTCTATACATGTCTATATGTTCTATGTATATAGTTCTCAGAACACTATACAGCCGGTGTGCAGTTATAACACTCCCCTTGTACCTTACAACACACTTCACAGTTCATTACATACGAACAGTGATATATGTTGCTTCTCATCTTTTAAACCTTCCATTCTACAGTAAAGCATCATACTTAGTAGGAGCTCTCATGGCAGGGTTCTGTGTGACGCTCTGTCAAGACTGCAAACATTTGTACTCAAAGAGACACATTTGATGAGTAGATTCTGAAATCATGATGAAAGGATTAGCTACTTTTTATGCATTTGAACAGCTGTTGTTACTTAAAAAAAAAACAGTTAAAATTTTCCAGATTACAAGTGAAAGATAGGCTCCCCCTGAATACAGCTTTACCTGTACACATTCAACTGTGTTCTTTGTGATAACAGTCCCATGCAAACTGGTACAGCTGGTAAAATATGATCTCATCTTATCCCACCATGAGTACAGGGGAGAAACAGATACATGTTAGGCAGCCATCGGCCTTGACTGAGTCTGGGTTGTGAGAGAGGGAGAGAGGGAGAGAGAAAGAAATAGAAGGTGAGAACAAAACAAACAGGCCATTGAATGAGCTACACTACCATGATTTTCTAAAGGTGACTGTGAATAAATTCATGGCACTTAGTGAGATGTTTTGAATAAAACAAAAGCCCATAGAGAGACACCTTCAGATCGGTGCTGATAAATAGAAAGGTTATTGGCAGAACTCTCCAGTCATACCACCTCAAATCTGGACACAATACAGAAACATTCTGTGTATAGTTGGCTCAGGTGATGATATTCTTCCTGATGCTGAAGTCCTCTATGCGTTTTCTGACGTAGGCTGGTTCAGATGTGTGTGCATGTACGTACATAGCAGTGATGATAGCACAGCTAAGTTCCTAAGGCAGGTAGAATGGTTCACAGTTTATTGTCAAATAGTTCAATGTGCAACGAGCAATCTTGAGACAGTCCTGGCTTTTCTACACCAGTTGCCGTTGTTTATAGTTTTGTCCAGGATGACTGAGTTGAGCCTTGTCTCTGTCAGAATGATGACACAGCAGTTCCTTGTTGCTTGTTTTGATGTTATTTCCTGCTGCAGATGGTCCATTTTTCCATTCACGGAGCGAACGTTGGGGAGGAATAGTAATGGAAGCAGTGGGGTTAGCTTTTAGCTTAGCGCTGGCTGCTCCCAGTCACACTGCATGGAACATGATGGGCCAGTCTAGTCCAAAATATTGCATCTCACCTGGAACAGCCTGAGATGTTAGAACATCATCACAGCTGTGCTTAAATAAACTGGATAGGCAAAGTAACAAGGAAAAACACAAAAATAACTGGTAATCAGAACTCAAAATGGCAAAACAAACTCAGCACAGGGTAAAATAAACAGGACATGGATAGTAAAAGGTTGCAATAACCAGGCACAGGATAAGGGGGGTGCAGACTTGTATGAGAGGTAATGGAGCACAATGAAGAGAAATAAGGAAATGGGTTCACTTGTTTACTCTTTCACTGTTTTACAGTCCTTTATCATTATCCCAACCCCAACCTTTTGTTTCAACAGAATAACAAAATGAGTCAATTTGACACCAGCTTACTCAAACCACGGTGGAGACATATACCTGACATAAGAACTTAGGCCCTGTTTACACGACAGCACTTACACAAAAACGCACTGAAAAAAAAAAATCTGTTTACACAGAAACGCAAGGGGACTCAAAACACTGTTGTACGCATGTCAGGCCTGAAGATGGCGATAAAACTGTATGAGTATCTGCTGCAAGTGAACATTAACATGAAGCTTATTTGATGAATTAACATTTATCATTCCATCCATTAATCCATTCCTTCATTATCCCATATTTTCCCACTTAGAGTTGCAAATGCTGGCGTTTATCTAAGCTGTCATTTGGCAACACCCTGGAACACACTGAACAAAGTCCCAGCTAATCCATTATTTATACCAGAACACCAAAACAATGCACTTTACTACATGGAGAGTGTCTCATCTCCATCCCTAAAATGACCCTAGCGTATTAATCTTGATCAAACTAGAGCATCAGTTATAAACACCACTTATTACTGCAGTGAGACATACGAGCACAGTTACTTTATAGAATTAGACCGTATTAAGCAACATGCAACATCTGTACCACTTGATTGCAACATCAGTCCCAAAAGCTTATCAGAGCTGTAAATGTCATGTCCAATCTTATTTTATGAATGATTTTGATGGGTGCCATAATTCTTCATTCTGTCTACTCCAGTGACATCAGGGCTAATGGCTCCATCTTACCAGCTTCTGTGTCCCGCCTTTAATACCCCCAATCTCTTTACAAGTCTCATCTTTCTTCCTCTCCATGTCTCCAATTACTTTCCTATTAACTCCATTAGAGAAACCATCAGTTGCGTAATTGGCCAATTGGCAAGAGGATGAGGCTCCTT
This sequence comes from Thalassoma bifasciatum, assembly GCA_008086565.1. NCBI lineage: Eukaryota > Metazoa > Chordata > Actinopteri > Labriformes > Labridae > Thalassoma > Thalassoma bifasciatum. The sequence continues at coordinate 57,656 of RPOG01002838.1, forward strand.
ATCAAGTTTCATAACAAATATGAAGTACAACTGGAAACAGGCTTGAGTAGTTAGCCCCGAGGAGACAGGCCCCACAGTACACCCCCCACTTCACCCCACTTTGTATGTCCCCTCTTCTTTATTCATCATTTCTAACACCATCAACCTGCTTTCTTGATTTTATTCTCCCATTTCTTCTCCTGTGTCAGTCTGTTGTGTAATAGTGGAGTTCAGCTTTTTCTCTCTTACACAATATCTTTTTGAATCACAGCTCAGACCCTGAAATAACATGAAATAACGGAGATGTACTATGATATTTACAACTCTCTCTCCTTCCCAGAAGCACACACACACACACACACATATTAAATAGACATGACTGGATGGATATATGTTTAATGTTTGTTGAGCTGTTTATGGCACCAGAGGATAAATGAATAAATATTCCATAGGTGGCCTCACTGTTTGTGGCAGAGTGCCAGTTCTCTGAGAGCCAACCAGTCCAACACAGCTGCAGTCTGTTCCTTTGCAGCAAGCATTACCATGAATTGAAATAATACAATTTTTAGGCAGCAAATTTGGGTGCTGTTTTGATTGTTTCATTCTAATATCATCCCTGTTGAGTTTTTTTTTTAAAGAATATTGTTGCCTTTCTGTCTTCTCTCTCTCCCTCTCTTTTTCTTGTCATCATTAGAATGAAACAGCCTGTGAGCTTTCAAATTGTTTGTTTACAAGGTGACATAACTGCACTTTGCACTCATTAAAATTCTAGAGTGATGGACACCAACGCAAAGAAAATATAACCAAGTGTATTTTGCAGTCGTGAAGCACGTTCAGATACAGTCATAACAGGCAGGAGGTTTCTGGAATTATCTTCTGTCTCTCTGTGACAACTCACAGGTCATTAATGTGCACTCATGCTTGTGCTTTGCTTGAAAAATGAATTCTAAAAAATCATGAAAGAGGGTAAGAGGCTTTTGTTCCCCAAAGGGTTTGTATTTTTCATGCTTTATAGCCCTTAAGACTCTTCAGAGCATATTCAAACAGATAAGAGCCACAAGATCCCTCACACCTATTCAACTGTGGTTTATTGTAAAACTCGACAGCATACAAATACAAACCCCAGTTCCGAAGAAGTTGGGACGTTGTGTAAAATGTAAATATAAACAGAATACAATGATTTGCAAATTTACCTCAACCTATATTCAATTAAATACACCACAAAAACAAGCTATTTAATGTTTAAACTCATTAACTTTATTGTTTTTGTGCAAGTATTTGCTCATTTTGAGCATTTTGATTTTCCTGTATCCAAACAGCAATTTCTTTACATGAATTAACTGCCAGTACTTTACTCAAGGAAGCTCAAAAATTCAGGTTAAATTGTTTTTCCTTTGCAATTCTGGGTCGTTCTGTTTTCAGTGTTTGAACTAGCTTATTGTGTTTTAAGACCACTTTGTAGGGTCTTTTCTTTAAGTTATTCCCTTTATCAACAAGCATAACAGAAGATGAGACCATGAAATGTGTTTTGGGAAAGGTAGAGAAGAATCATGTTGGACTATATGAACGTTACTGAGAAGGAACAGTGGCAGATCTATTTTCTGTTGAAGTGAATCGTACATGATGAGAACAGTTTGATGTTTTCATATGGGAATCAAAATCAATAAACTACATTGATTAATGATTCACTGGTCTTTTTTTCTGCAGGAAGCAGGAGCTGCTCACCATATCAAGTGTTCCCATGGGAGACTGCCCCCCCTCACCCCCGCGCACTGCACCACCCAGCATGAAGGTAAGACAGTCAGACATATTGCACTTGCAACAAACTTCTTGTGATCCATTGGATAGTGAAAATAATTGTGGCTCAAATTGCACTGGTTGGGCTGTTGAAAATGAGTTTGACAGTTACAAACTAACTCATAGCTTGCAATCAACAAAAAAGGAGAAATATATCTGAATCATTACGTGGTGTCAGACTGGGTCATAATACATGACTGTAAAAAAAAAAAAGAAGAATTTGAAGGACATAACAGTCTAACAGTGTCCTGGAAGATTTTTTAAAAATAAATAAATAAATAAATAAATAAATAAATAAAGTCAAAAGTTGCAGCACATACAATTTAGCATAAAAACATCAGAGCACAATCAAACTCAATATGAAGTCCTTGCGTTCATCTAAATCATGCACTTACGAGTCATATAGAGGAACATTCTTCAGCAAGTTTTTACAACTTATGTGACTTTTCCTTGCAACAGTCAAGTGTCTATGCATGAAAAATAAACACATCAGACACACAAGAGGTGTAATTCTTTGGGAAAGCAGGAGCTCAGTCTAAAATAAAAAGTTGGGTTGGGAACTTGAGGTTGCCTGTCAATTACCAGTGTCAGAGGATGTCATGTTTATGGCTGTAGGATCCAGTTTGTGCTAATATTTGTATTTCAGATGTGAATATAGTATGTTGAACAATAGAATTCTTATTCAAAAGCTCTGCCTCCTCTCTTCCCTCAAAATAAGAAAATGGATTAGTTCTGCATGTCTAACTTCTTGCTTGTGTTGTACATCACTTTGGACAAAAGCATCTGCTAAATAAAATTGTAGAATGTAACTTGATGTTCTAGACATAGCTTTTGCTGAAAGCTTTTGCAGGAAAATCCTTTCTGTAGTCCACTTCAACTATGCTGTCATGAATCTGCTACAGAAGCACAGAGAAGTACAGAGTAAAACAATGAGTGTAGGATCCTTGGAAAGATTAAGTATGCTTGTTGTTCAGATGAGATTCAACTTTATTGTTATTGCTCATATACAGGTATAGAGTAACAAAATGAGGTTTGGCATCTCACCAGAAGTGCAATATGCAGAAGTGCAATTATCTATTGTATGTTCAAATTATTTATATTATTACTAGATAACAGATGCTCTAGTAAATAAAGATTATATAATTTTACAGGTTATTATAAACAGAATAAAGTTCAGTAAATGTACTAAGCTGATTGGCATATGGGTATACAAAAAATACTTATGTATGTGATTGTTGGCCAAAAGACAAAAAGTGCTCATTGAGAAAAGAAAACAATGGTCCTGATATGTCTATGTGTGTCTGTGTATGTGTGTGTGTGTTTGAGTGTATCAATCTGTCAGTATGTTTGATTATGTCTCTGTGTCTGTGTATCACACTGGAATGACCTGTTCTGTCTTTACATAAGAATCAAGTTGCAGCCTGACTTGACTTTCCTGTTTAAGCATTTACCATTGGAGAACAAAATGCAACCTGTAGAGCTAAGAATAAGAGCGAGACAGAGACTGAGGGCTCAGAGGACTCAGGTGTCTCAGTGTCTAGTTGAAGGTAAGTGCTTTTTTGCACAAACAGTAGGTTAATGTCTTAGATGACTTTTGTGACGATACTTAACTGCAATTAATTCTTTCTTTTAACCTCATTAAACAAAGCCAACTCTATGGAATTTGGTCTTTGCACAAAACCATACCTTATGCCTGTATGCTGCATCATTTAATATGTACCACTTCCTATTTTAGTGCTCTTCTGTATATGGATGAAGTCTGTAGAGTAGCTAAGATTTATTTCTGGATGGTCATCTTTTACTACTTTTTGTTTTCATTTGCTGTTAACATGGCGTTTAGGAAGGAGAAGGATTATTTTTTTGTTATTTTAATAATTTTGCCTGGTTTTGAAAGTCCTTGCCACACACACCTCACCTGATGTGGGTAAAGTACCTTTCAAATTAGTCAGCATGTCATTTATTTGGCTTGGTTATAAACAGCAGTCACTCCTTCAAGTAAAGTATTTCACAACTATATTTCATTACTTTTGAACCAGGGTAAACAGTGTTGACCAACAGATGTACATAAATATTATCCAGTGTTACAGATATATCTGTCAGAGGTCTGCTTCTGAATGTTAATAGACTGTGTTTATGTAGCTTCTTTTGAGACCTCAAACCATTCACAACGCTTTAACGTTTGTAAACAGACGTGTACTAATATAACGCTTTTCTAGCCTTTCTGACCACTCCATGTGCTGTAAAGCACTCGTCACATTTACCCACCCACATTACATTCACACACACACACACTGAGGGCAGAGACCACTTTGTCATCACTTTAAGTTTAAACACCCCCAGCTCAAAGACAGTGGAGGCAATTTGGGGTTCAGTGACTTTCACAAGGGCACTCTGATGTATGTGTACAGGAGCTGAGGTCCAACGCTCGAGCTTCTGATTGAAAAAAACAATGACTGCCAATGAGCCACAGCCGTTAGTATTGGAATTTACTACATTCATACAGTGATGGAGGAGGCTGTTGTGTTCAGTACCATCAGTATTGACTGATCCCATTCACACACCACTGACACAGCATTGTGGGTAATTCAAGGTCAAGTGTCTTGTCTTGTCAAGGGTCAAGTGGCATGTGAACAAAAGGACCTGTAATCACACCCTGATCACACAGATATGGATGTCTGGCCACAGCCCCCCTTTGTTACTATATAAATGCCTGTGTTTTGCCCACCTGCATAACTCACATTATCTTATTACCTTGAAGAGGAGTCAGGTTAGTGACCAAAGATTATTTTATATTCTAAATTAAGTCTTTGCATGAGCTGCAAGGACCCACTTCAATTCATGGTGGATCTGGACTATACAAAGACATGAGATGTCAGTGCAGCTCTGCATTGTGGAGATGCTGACAGCACTTCACTGAATTTACATTAGAGCAGTGGTTTTCAAACTGGGAGTGTGACCCCTAGGAGGGGCCTGGATTTATAACAGGGGGGCACAGGAGTTAGAGGTTTGAGAGTGTTTTGATACACAACTGCTACCTGAAGTACACATGTTGCAGTGTTGCATGAAATATTTTGGCATGAATGGGACAACTCCCTTTATTTGTTAGTAAGTTGATCAGTTATTCCGTTTCCAAAACCAGTATTGGAAAATGCTCTGATACTGCTGAAAATGCTTGTATTGGTATCAGCGACTACTGGAGTCCCAGCATGTAATTTATTAAATTAGAAATCTAATATTAAGCTCTTTTAAACCCTTGCACAGTTCTTCTTCGCTGCTCTTTAAACAGTAGCACTGTACTGCAACCAGTAACTGCTAGATATATCCTAAGTGTGGCTGCACTTTAATATTTATATATATTTATTTCTAGATTTATTTATCAAAGTTGCTATTGCATTACTGTTTTTGTGCTGTTCTCTTTAAATTACTATTTTTTTAACAATATTGCAGCTACACCTGATTTTTTTAAAAATAATTATTCTTGGATATTTTTAGTCAAATTGTTGTTGCACTCTTATTTTCTTACTGTTATATTTAGACATAAATGTTAAAATATATGGCTCTAATTTCCTGTATTTATTCATGTTTTGCAAAGGGTTACCATAGACCTTACAACAATGATAATCATATCACAGTCATGCAGGCACAGTATGATTTTTTTTTTTATAATATACTGGTATCAGATTAGTACTCAGTATCACACATACCCACAGCACAAGTATCGGAATCGGCATCGGGAGGGAAAAAATCGTATCAGAACATCTTTTAAGTCGATGTATCCTGGCAAGGAAAAAGTGATACACAGAGGCAGTTTTTAAAAACATATCTTAATAACAACCCTGACATGTTATCATTTTTATCTATTTATTTATTTATATATTTGTTAATTTCTGCAGAATGTCACAAAGTGAAGCTAAAGTTGTGTGTAAGATATTTTTGACTGTGTTTTAAATAGATTAGGCCTTTACATGTTTGCAGCAAAGCACAGGTTAGAGCGTGTGTTCATTTGAGAGCATGTGGCTGACATGCTTTGAAAACTGGTACAAGGGAAATAGTGTGGACAAATGATAAGCAATTATTTGTGTGAAATCTGGTATAAATGAGTTTAACCCCAAATATGCAAGTTTAGTTTTGTAAAATAATCAGAAATGTCATTTACAGTCTGTGAACATGTGTACAGATAAGCACAAGAAGCACAGAGCATGTAGATAACTAATTGCTCTCATAGTTTGTTTATTTTGTCAAGCTGAAGCTCTGAGGGCCAGGATGTACAAACCCACTCAAGGACATATCTGCTTATGATATTTTTTTTTTACTTTAGAGAAAGTGGTTGCTTATCCGCACATGTTCATTGGCTTCTGGGTTGTTGGGAAAATTTCTCCTTTGCTTGTAGTGTTTGGTCAGGAAGATTTATGCTGTCAACACCAGTGTGTCTCTGTAAGGCCTTTAATTCAGTCTCTGTATGACTAAAGCAGCTCAAGGGGGACTGAGCTGTAGGAACAAAATTGCCTCTGGTCATGAAGGAGCACTTAAAGTGGTGTTTTATACTTTCTAAACATGTCTTTTGATTAACTGTGTTGTCTTTTTTTAGTCCACAGAGTTCTTTGATATGCTGGAGAGGATGCAGGTATGAATTTTAATGATTGATTCTCTGAGTCATTTTATGTATTCTTTTCTTTTTGCCTTGTTGCCCATCTTAATTTGACCATGAGTAATTCTTCTCTTTTCCCCTTCCTTTGGCTTGTATGAAACGAGTGGAAGCACTTGTTTCATACAAGCCTGTAGTTTTGATTTGTTTTTGTTTCTTTTAGGAATCACTCCTTTTTACATTGAGTCTAAAAGCATGGGTACTGCCAATTAACTTAGTGTTATCACACATAGTGTCCAGCTGCTGTAGAGCTATGTGTTGATTTATATTCTGCTTGTGAATTAATCAATCAACAATCAATCAATCTTTTCTTTCATAGCACCAATTCACAAAAAATGTTATCTTAAGATATGATACAAAAAGAGTCCTGCTGATGTGACAAAGACCCAACATCCAGACAAGAAAAAGGGCCTGATCAACTAAGACTGCAAATAACCAGCGCTCACTTGTGTGCGAAAAATAAAACATCACGCGTGCTAATGGTGGGCGTGTTGCTGGATGATCTACGATGATAGTGTGCGTAGTTGGTAACAGGTATAAAAGTAACGTAGACCACCCCATTTAAATGAGGATTTTCCATGTGGAACTGTCTGTCTTCATGGAGAGTTTGAGAGAGCAGAGTGGCTGTAAACAAAAAAAAAGAGGTTTGAGGTCGAGGTGGAGGAACTAAAATAGAGACAGTGAATATCACACATATAGACAGACTTTCTCGTGTGCAGTAGATATCAGCTACACACCAGAAATCAGCCAGTCTTCTGTGTTCTTGTGATAGAAATAACAATTTAGGACTTAGCTGAGATTTATTTTAATCTTTGACTTAATCACAAGGACATAACTGCTGTGACTGCGCACTGTCACTGTTATATTGTCTGAGAAAGACATTCAAAAGGGATCTTTAAGTCTTTTAATCTTTTTTGGCCCAAGGGATACACCTGTTTCCATCAGGTCATTTCTTTCACATATGGATACTTACACACATCAAGCCAACTCCATGTGCACAGATGGATATACACAAATGCAAGGAACATGGTTCTACATCAGGGAAGAAGACGTTCATTGAACCCTGAAAGAACTTCACCCAAAAAGGTGTAGATCTGGGAAGAAGAGGATGGATGGCTGCTCGCTCAGTCTGAACGTTCTGATAAAAGAAGAGGACGTCCACATCTGAGTACAGTCAAACCTTGAGGGTGGAGTCTGCAGGAATTTCTCCATTCATGTTTGTAAACACAACATCCAAACTTGGCTCCTCCTCTGTGGCTCAGTTGAAATGAGTTGTACACCGGACTTCATGCAGGCACATGAGGTATCCTACACGTATTGTATCATGCTATGTGTGTTATGGCAGCTATGTAGCCACTCAGGATAGCCTCTCCCACTACCATCAACACACAAAGTTACGTGCGTACTGTGATCTGCTTGTCATCACTCTTACTCTACGCTCAGAAACATTGTGTCTGTCTGCCTCAACCTCCCCCTCCTCTGCCAGTCTGTTGATGTTTTGGTTGCAATGTTCCTGAGCACTGTGACCCATCCACAGCTCTGGAGATCCTTGACCAGGTACAGACTCAGTGACTCAGTGAGCACAACCTGGTCATAAAGAGAGAAGAAACAGACAGGCCTGGATCCCAGAGAGGACAAACACAAGAGACGGACTTGTAGCAGACTGGAAGCACAATAAACCCCAAGCAGGAGGACAGACCAGGACCAGGACCAGAGCCAGGACCAGGACCAGGACCAGGACCAGGACTCTCATTCACAGTAGACGAGGGTGTGAGCCCAGGCTTTGACTGGACCTGTCTGTGTATCTGAAAATATAAAACACTCTGTGCTAATACTTTTAAGTTAATTGTTGGAATTTTGATACTTTGAATGTACAGAGAGGAAGTTTATTCTTATTTTTTGATATTTTATTCTTTTTGCACTGCATGATGGTTGCACATCTTAAGAGTGTGTCAAACTGTGTGTACATTTGTTTTATGTCACACTTGCTTTGGCAATGCAAACATACCAGCTAATAAAGCAAATTGAATTGAATGGAATTGAATGGAATTGAATTGAGAGAGAGTGGTTGTTTTCCAAACTGCCTACTGCATATACAGTTGTACACAATAGTTTACATACCCTGACAGAATTCATGATTTCTCTGTCATTTTTTATTTTTTAATCTTTTTATTTTTGAATATGCATCAATATAACTATGTATGCAGAGGGTGCATGTGAATATATTGTATAAGAAATAATTAAGGAACTGTACATGACTGTAATTTGTGGGGAAATACTGCCAGTTGCCCTTGTGATTCATCCATGTGCAGCAGTGTCTCATGTCCACTGCGTGCCCTCCTTACCTATGGTTACATCACACATTGCATCTAGCTCTAGAAAAATGCTCACTCTTCCACAAATAATGTATTTTACTGTGTTATAAAACATCAGCATACAGTCATGGGTCTTTGTGTTTTCACTTCAAATTTACCAGACCACAATGCATTGCTGGCCACAGTACAGCACTGTATCATATTAAAAACATTAGATTACTGCTGAAAATTGGCTGTATATTAACAGCAACAGTGAGTGAAATTGAAGTGTGTGGTTGTGGGGTGTTGGTGCAAATGAGAGCAGCAAATACTAATGGCAGTTTCTCATTGGGTGGCTGATGTGGTTCTGCCAATTTTGCAAACATTTAACTTTCTAACATCACAAATTCAATCATAAATGTTCAAGAGGGAATCAAACATCCTCAACTTTCTGTCTGAAAAACTGTGAAAGCCTTTTTTATCACTCACAAAGACACCACTGGGTGGGTCCCTCATTAGTTCTTCATTAAATGCTCAGTCATATCAACTAACTTTTTCACTGACTCTGAACTGTAGTTGGCAGTTACTCTGTTTAATCTGGGATGATTTTTACTCTAGTATAGATAACTGCAAACTGAGGAAACCACAGATATTGTCAGGCTGACATGTCAAAGAAAAGGCTTTAAGACATAAGGAAGGTAATTTGCACGTTTTGGGACTATTTAAGGCAGACTGTGGTCTATACTGGAAAATGAGAATGCCGTGTCTGAACATAATGTTGATCAAATGCATGAAGAAAGTAGAGTTTTCTCTTTTGACCTTGTGCTTTTCCATCTGCATGCTGCATACGGACACATATAAGGTTCCAAAAGCTGAGGAGACCAAAAAATGGAAGGTGTGATGAAACTTAGACATACTTACACACATCTCATCAGTCTGTGTTGTCAAGTCTATTACTCTGCATGACTTCCTGCAGCAAGACCACACAATGCATCTTGATTGACTCTGTTTGAAATTGTCTCATCTGTCGACTATTCTGTACACGTGGTCTTAAAATTTTCAGGGGTTATAAAAGTACAAATCAATAGCCTGCTCATCTGATTGATTATAAGCAGAATGAAGTGCATCTGTGAATTGATCCTGTCTCAGCTGCCAAAACCCTGACCCCTGCTGCCAGAGAATACAAATGACTGGCCTCTGTGGCAGTAAGCTTTTAGCACTGCAGACAGGCCCAGCAGTGTTTAAAGGTTGAACACAGTGAACTGTGCACCAGATGCAAATTATTAAATGAAAAGATCATAACAGGTCTGAAGCACAGGGCTCCCTGCTGAATGAACCAACTCCTTATGATCCTCAGAGTACCTGTCTACTGTCAGGAGATGTCTGATACTCATTTATTCAGAGAACACTTAGGCACCTAATCTGACCCTCCTTCACGTTGTCCTCAGGGCTAGAATGACTCAGAAGGTCTCAGACGTAACTGTTAGTTAGATGCAGCACTTCAAGATGGCCAAACAAATCTCAGAATTCATCCCACTTATTAAGGTTTTTTCTTCCAGTCTCAATTCTTCTCAGTGTTAAAAGCCGCTTTGTACAAAAGCGTCCACTCGATGAAATTGCAGAATTGTACAATCAAAAAGTAATGACATAATCTAGAGTGATGTGCCCCTCATTGATTTCCCCGATGTCTCTGTATATCAGGCTGTTGCATCATAACCTAACTCTCCATGTGTCAGCTAAGTTGTGTCACCTTTCTGTGTCTGTTTTGTGGCAGTGCTTACATCTACAATTGTGAAAGAATCATTTTTATTGAAATTAATCTCTGTAACTTTAACATGTCTTTACAGGATGACTATATCCCCTACCCACGAATAGAAGATGTGAGTCATTTTTCTTAACACATTAACCACTTTCTGACAGTTTCTTCACAAGTTTGCTACGTTCAAAAATATACCTTTCTCATCACTGTACTGTGTTATTTTTTTCTCCTTTTCCCACATCTTTCCTCACTTGGCTCTCATGTTGAAGGTTCTGGAGAAAGGTGGTCCATACCCCCAGGTAATCCTCCCACAGTTCGGAGGTTACTGGATTGAGGACGTAGAGGCACCAGCAGGAACCCCGTCCTCCTCAGAGTCCAGTTTCTCTGGAGAGGAGGATGAAGGGGAGGGCATGAGTCCCGGTGGGGGGCACAGCTACCGCCTGGAGTGTAACAGCACAGCTCTAGCTTACCGCAAACATTTTCTAGGAAAGGTTTGTGGGTGTTTTTTAATGTCAGCCAAGCCATGTAGCTCAAATTGTTTTTCCCCCTAAATTCTCTGCCTTACACAACCTCTTTTCTCCACTCAAGGAACACATGAACTTCTTCTGCACTGGCAGCAGCATAGGCAACCTCATCATGTCCCTGAAACATGAGGAGGTCGGGGGGCAGGAGTTTCTACGCATCATGTTAAGGTAGATGAAAAAACAATGGACTGTCTGCAGAAATATGTTGTTAAGTCAAATCCTGTGGGAAACTGTAAAGCATGTCTTAAACAATCAATAACATATCTGCAGATCAAATTATAAGATGCTTCAGTTTTAAATGGTATCTATTTTTTCCCCAAACTATAAACTTGTGTCTCCAACCATAGCATTGTGTTGTATTTCTGTTTTAAGTTGTCAAGTTTTCAAGTTTTCTCCTTGCTCCAGGTCAGGGGTGTCCAAACTTTTTTCACTAAGGGCTGTATTGGACACTGTGACAATGACCAAGGTCCAGCGGCTCTCATAGATGTGTTTATAACAGTAAAAGTAACAAATGAGTGCCCTATTTGAGAACTATTTCTTTTCAGTGATTTCTGAAAACAAACAAAAAACAAAACAAAACAAAAAAAATTGTAAAAAGAAACATAAAGAAAACATAGTGCTGGCTTGATGCTGTTGTAGATGGTAAATTGCATTGATATGCTTGTAGTTAGTTTACATTAATACAACTTTGGTTTTAAAACGGCGTCACCCAATGGGCAATTTTTCTTTATTTTTATTTATTTACATCCAGAAATATCCAAATCCATTGACCAATTTCATGTTGATGGACTTTTAATCTCAATAAAATAATAGTTTGTACACAGAAAACTCACGGGAGGATTGATTGATAAGGGAATCAGTAAAGAATCAGATCAATAAGCAGACTCAATCAGGGCAATTTTCACTTAAATCTATCAATACCCATCCCTATGAATGATGGTGCTGTTTTTGACAGCTCTGTTGCAGTCATCATGTTGTTGATATCTTCACCAACAGACAGGAAAGACAATGAAACAATGTTGTTTTTGATTTGTCATCATCAGTGCTGCAGCAGGAAGATTTCCAAGTGATGACAAATCACATCTTTGATAATTGACACTGATAAGGCCAAAACAAACCCTGCAGGTTTCACCCAGCACACTGATTGTTTGTCTCATGTTTATTTCTTCTGCTTGTGTTGAGATAGTCTCTGCTCCATCTGAATGCATATCAACATGTTCCCCCAAAATAAAGTGATTAAATTTAATTAACAATCTACCCAACACAACCTTCCTCTGTTCACTCGCAGGTCCAAGACCAAAACAGTCCATGAAAGGATCTCTCTGGTGGGCATCAGCCAACTGCCCAGTGTTCCTCAGATTGCAAAGGTAAGACAAAGATGCAAATGGTACACGAGAAGAGAATATAGGGATCTTAATAAATTCTACTAAATTCAATTAGAGAACAACATAAAGTTGGCAGGATTTGATATGGAGGCTGGATTTGATCTGAAATAAGGAGCAAAAGAAGGTGATATAAGTGTGTTAGAAGTCATGCAAAAAAATAATGTTATTCTTCATTATAAACAATTCAAGAAATGATGACATCTAAACTGGTTATTTGCGTTTATTGAGACAGACTTGTGTTTGAAGAGGTTTTGAGATGTCTCTTTTTTTCTTATTCTCAAACAAGCTATCCTTGATTACTTCTTTAAAAACAGAAGAATTTAGCAAATGAAACTATGATGACCACCTAATATCAGTGCTTATTACTATTGCATCACTAATCATTCATTCAAGCTGACCCAGACAGGGATGTAACCGTGAGTAAAAGGTCACTAAGGTTTTCACAAAGTCCTATAATCATAATTTCAAATACAGTCATAACTCAAATTATCTTCATAAGTGATGTTTATCAACATAACTTACATAGAATGATGTTGTTTTGCATCTTAGGGTGTATATTCTTTTTGTCCATAACTATGTATATAATGCAGAACTTGCTGTTTTTCTTTCAGCTTCTGTGTGATGATGCCACAGGGCTGAAGTTCAACCCAGTGCTTTACCCAAGAGTGAGTTTATTCTTAACACTCACATATTATAGATTCATGCAGAGATACATGTTTAATTATCCACTACCTCTTTTAAATCTGTTCTTTGCAGTTAGTACAATAATAAAAAGAAAGACTTATTGCACACCATGTTGACTGCTTTCTAAAACAGCTCTGAGGGATCTGTTTCTGAGCAGACTCACACAGCAGGCTTCAAGCTTGTGCCTCAGGAAAGGAAAAAAATCTGTGCCTCAGCCTGCGAGATCATTGCACTAACAAATGATTAATGACATTTTCCTCAAAGCATAGAAAAAATTAGAAATGGGTTAACCAACTACCACTGCAAGTAGGGGGGGGCATTAAAGTATAGATATAGATGGATATAGAAGTGTCCTGGAAGGGAAATTAGTTTTCACAGACTTGACAGAGACACATGTGGACATTAAACATATTACAAACAATAGATAAATGTGCACGTCAAACAGACATCATCACAGCTCAGACATATTTTGTTTAACAGACAACAGGATACATACATTAGATATGACTGTGGCAGACAGGGGAATATGGGAGAAACTATTCAAAACTGAGTTTACTGTCCAGTGTGATGCCAACTTTCCACGGTGATCCACTGTTTTAACTGTTTGGTTGATGATGATGATGATGATGATGATGATGATGAAGTGCTGAGGTGATGAGGGGATAAAGAGTATTTCCCTGGTTTTGTATTAGAAAGATTCAACAGTAAAGAAGTGTGTTTTTTACATGTTCATGTACAGGGATCCCAGTTGATAGTGGCTTATGATGAACATGAGGTGAACAACACTTTTAAGTTTGGAGTCATCTATCAGAAGTTTGGGCAGGTAAGTGATGTTTTTAATCCTTCTTACTTCAATTCATCTCACATACAATCCAATGGTTTCCTCTGATGTTAAGCACAGTTGGATGCTTTGCTTTGCTATTTTTTCAGACATCAGAGGAAGAGCTGTTTGGAAACAACGAGGAGACCCCAGCTTTCAAGGAATTTCTCAGTCTGTTAGGTGACAATATCGAACTGCAAGACTTTAAAGGGTAAGAGGTATAGTAAGATGGGTTTGAGTAACATGGAAGTTACAGCGTTCAATGCAATATGAAGTTACAGACTCAAGTTTATCATAAGAAGAAGGAACTTAGGAAAAAGTCTACATGAAACAAACAAAAGACACCAGCAGTGTAGTGAAAAAAACAATTGGACTTAGTATAACCTATAACTATTACTTTCTTCTACCTGATGCTATTTGTGTTGAACTTTCATTCTCATTAAGTAATGGGGATAAACTGATGTGATATTAAATGGAACATTCCATGGAGCTAGAACTTGAACTGCATTTAAACTTGTCTTGTTTCTCAAAGCTAGAGGGCACCAAACAACATGTGCTCTTTGTGTCTGTGACAGGTTTCGTGGTGGGCTGGATGTCTCTCATGGACAGACAGGGTCTGAGTCTGTCTACACTGTGTTCAGACAGCGAGAGATTATGTTCCACGTGTCAACTAAGCTTCCCTTCACTGAGGGAGATGTCCAGCAGGTACAGTCCTGTCTTTATTATTTTCACATATAAGGCATAATGGATTGAAACGCAAAGTAAATACCAATAAACTTCAGATATCAAGGTTTAACCTCACCATCATGGTCGTCATCAATGTGTTTATAGCTTTATCAGTCACTCTGGAACTATTTCAGCAGTGGTAAAAAGAAAAGTTAATCCACAAAAATTTGAGCAATGAACCAACTAAATTTCAACATATTCATCAAAACATGCTTTTCAAGGATTCAAGGAACTTAACTGTCTTACCAGCTCACAATTACATGTTAGTGATACGGAATTAGAACTCAGGTCCAGTGTTTTAAAAGCCTGAATAAGCAATAAGTTCACAGTAAGAAAGTATAGCAAAAGAAATAAAAATAAAAATACTAAGAATAGAAAGTACAATTCAAACATAACATTAGATACATTGTCTTTGGGTCAATTTGACCCAGTTTCAAAAGTTATTTTGGTACAACTTTGTTTTCCTAAATTGATTACATGGATGATTCAATCCAATGATATTTACATGTAAACTCATTGATGACTCTTATTGTGAAATTATGTATGCTTTATGTAAATTTATAGCATCTTCCAGCCATTAAGGAGATTTAAAAGATTTCAAAACGACATCCATCCAATACTTTGACAAATACCTCAGTTATGCATCAACATATGCACCTCGGATAATAACCTTTGTGCAAAAATAAATATATGAAATAAAAAACCCGTCAGAAATGTTTGTTTTATTCTACTCTAAAAAGAGTTATACTTTTCTTTAAATAAGCTCTATAATACTTTATATCACAAAAGTGATTTCTCATATGTTGGAGGAAATTTTTCTCCATGTACTTTGTAGGCATTCAGAACAGACAGTACAGAGTACATCTGAAGACAACAGGAGGGTGAAGTAAAATATACACACTAAATAGACACATTGAATAGTAACACAGAAAATTAGAAAAGCTGAAGTTCGTCCAGTTTTTTTGTTTTGTTTTGTTTTTTTGAGCGCTCAATTCTTTTGCAAACAGCAAAACATGTAAAAAGTGTTTTATTGTACGGATCAGAATGTGATGGTGGTGTAAGACTACAGAGCAAGGCTTACCGTCTGACAGCTTCAGGAAAGAAGCTGTTTCTGAACCTGGTGGTTTTGCTCTGAATACTCCTGAACCTCCTGACATTTGTTTTTCTTTCATGAAACCATTGTAACACATAACCTTGTTTTAAATGGGCTATCTGAAACATAAAACTGTGGCCACAAAATTAGACTTTTTAACCAACTGGCAAATCTCATCTCTGTTTCTTAAGCTCCAGCGTAAAAGGCACATAGGAAATGACATCGTGGCTGCAGTCTTCCAGGAGCAATCCACACCTTTTGTTCCAGACATGATTGCCTCTAACTTCCTTCATGCCTACGTTCTGATACTGGTGGAGAACCCCTGCACAGAGCACACAACATACAAGGTACAAAGATGGCCTACCTTAGGGTGCTCTGCTACAACGGTGTTTGAGTACACCAGTGAAGCCAAGAAAGGGCTTAAAATACTCATTAAACGACCTGATTCTCAAACCGTCCTACATACACTCAAAAACATGTGTAACTATAATGTGGTCCATTCCAACAGGTGTCTGTAGCAGCAAGAGAGGATGTGCCTCCTTTTGGACCCCCCCTCCCTAACCCGACTGTCTTCAGGAAGGTGAGAGACTTGACAATACAAGTTCTCTTAATAAAAAGACATCTGTGAGCAGGCTGTGGCATCAACCTTTATTTAAAGATCTCAGAGAATCATGGAGGGTGACTCTCATTTACAGATGCTGAGAGAACATATAAAGCGACATAAGACATGAGTAGGAGTGTGTTGAGGTTAACACCAGAATTAATGAGTAAAACCATAGAAATAAGAGTAAGAATAAAAACAATTGAATACATGCATTTAAATAATGATAAAAATTAAAATGATTAAAACAATTAAAATGCCAGAGTAACTACAATGATGAGTTTAATTCTTTTTTTTTTTTTTTAATTTCAATTCAATTTTTATTCAGTTAGGATTTAAAGACTACCCACAACAAATTCATAATAGATTCAAATATCACATAATGGATGAAGCTAATCAAAAGGGTGTAGGCTGAAGCTTTTGCTTATTTTAACTACCCTTTGTGCAAAAAAACAATTCAATCAACTTCATCACAGCCCAAGTACCACCACAAGAACAACAAACATTTGGTTTTCTGAGCCTCTAAAACCAGTTTAATTTTCTTAAGTGCAACTTGGATAACATTAAAAGAGCACTGCAGGTGCTCCATAGTAAGCTGAGCAGAGTTTTCAATCCTGTAAAGTATTGTATCATCTGAGTATAGATGAAAATGTGAATAACCACTGGACAGAGATGGAATAATATTGTTGATAACAATTGTAAAAAGTAAGGTTATCTGTGAGAAAAGATGTCCCTGGAAAAATGACATTCGTAATTGTTTGCCTGGAAAATATTATTTCTGATGACACAACAGTTGTTTCAGACCAGGTCACTTTTATGTATTATTGACACTTGTGAGTTAGCTTCTTCACACGGAAATATCCAATGAGAATTCATACCAATAATCAATAGATTTCAAAAATTATGGAGGCAAATTCAAAATACATATATTTCTTTTGAAAAAAAATTCTT
This sequence comes from Thalassoma bifasciatum, assembly GCA_008086565.1. Classification (NCBI taxonomy): domain Eukaryota; kingdom Metazoa; phylum Chordata; class Actinopteri; order Labriformes; family Labridae; genus Thalassoma; species Thalassoma bifasciatum. The sequence goes on from RPOG01002838.1 coordinate 74,914, forward strand.
GTATTACTTAAGGGTGAAAATAAATTTGGCTGAAAATCTTGAAAATAATAACTTCGTTTTCATAATGGAATTTTTATTATGCCTACAAATGTCACATTTTTCATAGAACATTGTAACCTTATTTGCTCTCTTCTGAATCATCATACAAACCAAATTCTTTTCCTGTCTCTCATCAGGGTCCTGAGTTTCGAGACTTTCTCCTCACAAAGCTCATCAATGCTGAAAATGCCTGCTACAAGGCTGATAAATTTGCCAAACTCGAGGTTTGTACAGCCACACCTGGATCATACCTTAATTCACTATTTAGTGGCATGAACCATCTGTGTTAAACTGTGTTCTTACATGAGCTCTGTGTTTGTAAAATGATTGAAGGGACGAACACGAGCTGCTCTGTTGGACAACCTTCACGACGAGCTTCACAAACAGAGCCAGGCCGCTCTGGGGCTGGGCCAGACAGGAGAGGAGGACAAGCTGGAAAATGGAGGACATGGGGGTCTACTGGAGTCCTTCAAGGTGAACATGAACTGGAATAAAGTTGACCACATTACTACTCCTCTGTGCTTTCTGATGATTATCAAAGCAGCATCAAGGGGTGATGGAACAAAATAGAAGTGTTTCAGACGAAACAGGTCACTCACATGTCAACAGCAGTGACTTATGATGCAGTAGTTGTTGTGACAGAACTACAGGGCATTTTTTAGACCTTAGTTCATCACAAACGTTCTCACAATCAACACTGCTTTTATTCTTTACTCACCTCCCTGGACTTTTTTTTTGTCCAAAATAGGAGGGTTATGTTGATACAACTCCAATCCCAGTGAGGAGTGGATGCTGTGTAGACATAAACCAAAACAGAAAACCATGATTTGCAAATCCTTTCCAATGTATATTCAATAGAATACACTTATTTTTGTAAATATTCACTCATTTTCAATTTGATGCCTGCATTCCAAAACAGAGCTGGGACAGTGCAACAAAAGACTGGGGCAGTAAGGGAATGTTAAGAACAGCTGTTTGGATCATTCCACAGGTGAACAGGTTCATTAGAAACAGGTGAGTGTCATGATTGGGTATAAAAGGAGCATCCCCAAAAGGCTCAGTCCTTCACAAGCAAAGATGAGGCCAGGTTCACCACTTTGTCAACAACTGCGTGAGCAAACAGTCAAACAGTTTTAGAGCAATGTTTCTCAATGTTCAATTGCACTTAATTCATGGACTAAATCATTTTCAGTCCATAATATCATCAAAGATTCAGAGAATCTGGAGAAATCTCTGCAGCAAGCTCCAAAGCCAACACCAAATGGCCGTGACCTTTGACCCCTCAGGCAGTGCTGTGTTACAAACCCACATCATTGTGTAAAGGATCTTACCGTGTGGGCTCAGGAACACTTCAGAAAACCATTGTCAGTTAACACAGTTCATCACTACATCTACAAGTGACAGTTCAAACTCTACCATGCAAAGACAAAGCCAGATATCAACAACACACAAACGGCGCCATCTTCTCTGAGCCTGAGCTCATTTGAAATGGACTGAGGCAAAGTGTAAAAGTCTGCTGTGGTCTGATGAGTCCACATTTCAAACTCTTTTTGGAAATCATGGACGTGGTGTCCTCCGGGCCAAAGAGGAAAAAGACCATCCAGATTGTTCCCAGCACAAAGTTCATAAGCAGCATCTGTGATGGCGTGGGGGTGTGTTGGTGCCCATGTCACATCTGTGATGGCACCATCAACACTGAAAGGTACATACAGGTTTTGCTGCCATGCAAGTGACGTCTTTTCTGTTATTCTGTCTTTTCTTATTTTGTCTCCCATTGAAAATGTGTGGCAGATTATAGAGTGAAAAATATGTGAATGGAGATCTCAGACTGTTGTGCAACTGAAGTTGTACATCAAGTCAGAGTGGGAAAGAGTTCCAGCTCTAAATCTTCAACAATGAGTGTCCACAGTATCCAAACAGTTGTTGAGTGTTATTAAAAGTAAAGGTGATGTAACATGGAGGGAAATATGAACCTGTCCCAGCTTTTTAGGAACATGTTGCTGACATCAAATTCATAATCAGTGAATATTTGCGGAAAATAAAAAACATTCAAGTTTCTCAATATTCAGTTGAATATAGGTGAAACAGGATTTGCCAATCATAATTCAATGACTTATGACAAATTTGCTTTCTTGCTTTCCACAGGTTTTATGGACTGTTTCCTTGCACTATCTACAGTCGGTCCAGGGTGGTGCTCTCGTCATTGCTGTTCTATCAGTTATCATGTATTACATTAGTACATTACTGTGAATTCAATAGAGATTCAGCCTCTTGAATTAAAAAAGCATTCTTTCATATGACGTTGTTTGTGTTTCTATTTTTAACAAAGTTTAATTCTTTATACCTGCACCAGATTTACAAGAACTTTGGAAACAAACATTCAAAAACTATAAACAGAAATGAAGTTTGAAGATATGGAGTTGGAGATCTTGGTGGAGAGAATGAAAAATTGAGACAGTCTATAGCACTTTTATACATTTTTTAATTGATATCAAAGGTTTTCTGTTCTATGGTGGTTGTTCAAGTTCAGGTGTTTTCATTTTGAAATATGCCACAATATTTAAGCCTATTCATGGGGCTTTTATTTTTGCTTCATAACATTAAAAAAACTGCAGAATATTCTCTCTCTCCCCTTCATCTGTCATTGCACCTGTCCCCTCACCATAATGTGAACCGCCATTTGTGAGTTACACTTTGCCTGTCTGAGACCTGCCTTTCAAAGATGCTCAATATAGATGCAAACACATCTAATGCAATCAGTTTCAAGTTTGATAAATCATATTGCAGGTGCTTAATGATTACGTTTATATCTCCTCCTCCTGGTCTGTAGCGTGTTCTGATAATCTGCATATTCATGAAGGCAGACACACTAAATGCAATCCACTGTGCAGCCAATGAACAAATAGACTTTGCCTGCACTATCAACTTTGCAAATTTTTATACATGCAAACCTTTAATAGATGAGGCCCTATAGTTCTCATTTATTATCAATGCATACTAGTGAAATAGATTCATCAGGATTTTTACAACATGCAGTTTGATCATTCATCCACTTAGCGTCTTTTTGAAGCCACATGTATTTTTTTAAGAGTATTTAAAAAATAAACTTTACTCTTACATATTCATGAAAGTAAAAAAAAACCTTGCTACCTACACAATTTAACTTTTGAAACTGTATTTTTTTCTTCTGTCACTAACCTCACTGTCCTTTTCTTTCCCTTTCCTGTGACATAAGCACTCTTTAATCTCCTCTCTCTGGTGCACTTACTCTCTTGTTTCCTTGTATTCTAGAGAGCGATGCGTGTTAGGAGTCACTCCATGGAGACCATGGTGGGGTCCCATCGCCACCGGAGCTCTGGGGTGGGGGGTGGGGTACCTGCTAGTGTAAGTGGAGGAGGACTACCACAGAGCACTAGTGAATGCACAAAGAGCACTTTCATTGTGAGTAGAAGTTTATTTTCAGAAGAGAGTGCTGTGAAGTGCTGTTGGTCTCACAGAGTAAAGGCTGTTACAGTTGTTTTCATCATGAACTCTTACCTCGATGTAACAGTGTAGTGCTAGTGTGGCATGTTACTGGGGATGAAAAAAAATGTCAAGATGAGAAACATAAAAGGTAAAGATGGATTATTAAATGTAAGTTATAATCTGTCATTTACAGCCTCCTGTCTTGTCAGCAAAGTCTCCTCTAAAAAGTCCAGTGAAACGACGCTCTGGTCTCTTCCCTCGTCTCCACTCGAGCACAGACACCCAATCAGACAAAAACACACACAGGTGGGTGTCAGCTTCTACATTTTTATAATGTTCCTTTTCCTCCTAGTTGTAATTTCACAGATGTTGCTCCATTGAAACCAACACTGCAAATGTTGGTTTCATTTGTACTTACTTAGGCTGTGTAGCCTGAGGAGTTAATCATGATGTCATTGATGCACATCTTTTGTTGCAGTGACCAAAAGCCATCAGATATCTGCCTACCAAACCAAGAAGTGAGGTCAGAGACATCATCGAATCCCAGTTCACCTGAGATCAAAGAAGGGTAATACTCTCCAGAGTCTGCCAAAGCATGAAAGATATGTTTGTAAAAGACAAGAATGTGGCATGAAAATTATATTTGAAAACTCACACTTTTTATTGTGAAGCATTACAATTCTTATATTCACAATACTCAACATTTCATTCCCCTCTGTGTTTCCAACAGGTCATTTCTCAAGCTGAAAGAGTACAACAGTGGAAAACCAAACATTTCCCGTTCTTCATCCAGCACCAGCAGTTTCAGTAGCACCACTGGAGAAATGGAAGCTCTAGAAGAGTTAGAAGCGGTGAGTAAAACTCCTGCTGTTTCTGACATGAGTTTTCTTAGAATTAAATCTACATAAAAAAAACCCACGTCCACCTCATTTTTCAC